>CACVKI010140148.1:0-13064 GCA_902732785.1 Trichogramma evanescens | reverse complement strand
GTTTTTTGGACCTAGCGGATAAACAAATGGACCGATTTCAACTTAGCTTACGGCAAATTGTAGGTCTTGAAAAGACCTACATTTTTTATTTGAAACTTTTTTTCGTAAAGTTTATGGTTCAAAAACTACAGCCGAAAAACGATTTTTGGGCATCTTCGAGGGGCCCAATTGTTTAAATTCCAATCAGCTGCATAGTTGCATTTTACACTACTTCATTCCTACCATCTAACACTAACTTTTCCCGGTGTCAAACTGCGGTTGCGAATTTTTTCACTTTCAAAACTAATTTGACTGGACTACGTGTATAGCAGGCGAATGCATGGCTGTGTGTACCGAGCGCGGCTTCGAGAGGATCTCTCAAAGAATATATCTATACGCTATACATGGGCGAACTCGAGCGTGCGCACACATAGCGGCACTCGCTGTTTGACACTTCAATTATCGATCGATATTTCATTTACCGTCGAGCTGCTGCAGCCAACGCGATATATATTATGTTTTAACTTCCTTTTCGGAAAAATCGAATATATCCGGTACACATCCTCTCGCAGCAGTCTGAGAAATTTCTTGCAGGTGAGTGCTGCACCTTTCACGCGTCGTGTGGCCGGTGGACGACGAGAAGAAGAAAAAAATAGAGGTAAAAAAAAACAACGAAGAAGTGAACACGTGACGTGCTGTGTGTGTATATAACGTACGGAACTCGGGAAATATTTACCTGTACAGCGTGTACTATATGAACCTATTTATCGAGTCGAACTGCTATATGTGTCTCGTGTATATGTGGATACAAATAAGCCTCATTTGCACAAGAAAAAGCTACGTTCGCTCGCGTTGATCATGTAGAATACACTGTATGCATGGAGAGCTACAATTGCGAGAGAGAGAGAGAGAGAGAAAAATAGAGAGGAGGAGAGAGGGAGGACAAACAAACGCATATATACATAAGCAAACGCAGCGGAACAAAAAAACAATAAATCATGAAGCGAAATGAGCAAATTCTCGACTCGAGTGTTTGTTTCCATGTACCTGTGCGACTATATCGCTTGCGTTTGTGTGAGCGAGTGGGCACACGCTCTATGTAGATGAGATTATTACCGGCTCGTGTTTTTCATTGTGAGATCGAGAGCAATTTGGAAGATAATTGCGAAAAGATCCGCAGCTATTCTTGTACTGTAATGCACACAGGGCATATGCACGCAGGGGGCAAACGCGAGACTCGGTATATCACGCATTTTCGTATGCATTATACCGCAACAACAACATACGTATAAATAAGTATACACGTATGTATGTAAGGAGGATTTGCATTACAAGCTCATTAGCTCGACGATTTCGGCGTTAAATCGACTCAATTGCCGGGACTTAAAAAAGTCTTTCGTTAACTTTAAAGACTGACATGGTAACCTCTCGTTTGTGTGTATGTGTGTCTGATACATCTTACATACGCGAAACACACAAAAAGATGGTGTCGTATTTCCCATGCGAGGGCCCACATACACACATTCGCGACTACTACCACTGCCATCGACGTATAGTAGTGAACGTACAAATTTTTCGTGCGTTGTATATGTACCAGCGCGGTATTACGCCAGGACTCTCTCGGGCTCGGGTTCGAATTAAAATTACACGAATTCGCGCCGAGCCGTTTAAATTACGCAATTTTTTTTCTGTCTCTCTCTCTTTCTCTTGAGCTGCTACTCGGAGTCTTCCGCGTGTTTATAAATAAGAATTCCTTTTCGTTAACTATAAAGGAGAGAATTGCTGCTGCCTGGTTGCGCGCATGCAAATGCCATCGCCGTCGCATGCAATTGGCCTGCTGCGTCGTTTATTACATGTTATTTAAGCGAGCGATAATAAATACCGGGTTCAAAGCGTCGACAGGCACCGATATTAAAAAAAAAGAAGGAGGAGGTGGTGGGAGAGAAAGGAAAGAAATTGTTATCTGCTAATTCTACATCCGCGGCAGCGGCGGCGCGCAGTGATTATGTCCTTAAAAAACGGCAGCAACGGCAGCAGCTCGGAGCTGCACAGACACACAGAGGTGAAAGTTTTTTTCTTCTTTTTTTCGTGTTTCCTAATTTTGTTCAAATCGGCCTGTGTTATTCTTCTTCCCGCGATGGTGACGACGACTGTAATATGAAACACTTCCTGGATCACTTATACGGCAGGACGCGAGCGATTATTAATTAGATTTTCTTTGGAAATCGTTATCGCGTGCGCGCGCGTGTATGCTTTTGTCGAAGGGGTTGGTGACTTATCGAGCACCGATACAACAATAACATATCCTATAGTTCGCGAGCGTCTCGGATCGATCGGTACAAGATTGGTACAAAACTTTCTAAATAGCGATGCGCGATGATGTATCATTATTTCATTATAAAATACATATACAGTAAAAGCCACACGCGTGAAAAGATATTCGCGCTCGATACAGGTAAGAATACGTACGGGGGAGAGTTTGAAACAAAAAAAAAATCGGCATCACATTGTGCGCGGAGATAACGATCGTTATAAGCGCGAATAAAAGTCGCGTACATCTCACCGCGTGTAGGACCTTCTAGACACGCGCGCATGTTAATTAACAGCTCGTATATAAGTACACACGTGTGTATGTGCCGCGATACATACACACAAGTACAATACAATAAATAGTGCAGAATTGTGCAAGCTTGAATTCTTGCGCGCGGGATTTTCGGCGTGTATTTAAGCAGCAGTTTTAAAAGTTGCGAAATAATTTCTCCTTTGCTCTCTGTCTCGTTCTTTATTTTCACTTTTCTTTCTTCGAGCTGATATACAGACAGACACGAGCACACGTGTATATCAGCAATTATTCGATGTGTTTATATATAGCTGCCGATACACATACCGATTCGTTCGCGTGCTCCTATATAGTAGCCCACAGCTATGTGTATTGCAGTGAGTGTTTTGTAGTAGTAGTAGTAGTATATGCCGCAATTCGCTTGCAATGTGCCTCGTATAGGTATTATAAAATTTTTCGTTCGGGTTCGAGCTTATACACAAACACAGACGCACATATATATACATATACTTTCACTTATACAGCATGCCGCTCGCGGGTATATCGACGCCGCCGCCGCATAGAGCATATAAATACACTTATCGCAGAGGCATGCGCTGCGCCGCTGCAAAAGTTTGCGTTCGTGTGCGCAGCGCGACAGCCTCGACATCCATTTGTGCGCGTTTATAAGTGCATATAATATTAATAATATAATATGCACACCGGTTGATTTGAAAAAATCGGTAAGCTATTATGCCTATGCTGTACCTATATATAAAAGGTGTTACGTTATGGCTGCCGTTGCTGCGGATGAGACGATCGCGAGAAAAGATGCTATACATGTAATTATCGCCGCACAAGCTCACCTCACCACACTGCAGCACCAGCACCGCAGCAAAAGCACGCGGCGCTACTCTGCCGCCGCTCTTATCGATTCTCTCTCTCCTCTCCCAACGCGAAAAAGGCTAAACGGGTGCTGTATTTTCCTTGGGCGTGCAAATATATATACACACACTGCACAGCCGGATTATGTACCATTACCATTACGTGCAGTAGTGTGGTTTATAGTAGTATATATACGAAGCGCAAAGCCGACGATTTATTTATATAAATAGCGCCTAGCATTTAACCGAATCTTGATTGTATTACGTGTTTTAAAACACGCCGCACCGTCGACTGACTTATATACTGCAGTATCATCGTGGTGTTGTTGTTGCTGTGCTGCGCTTCGCTCGCTCGCCGCCGCCGAGCTCTCTTCGGCGGCACGGGGGCCTTTTGTGTTATTATGTAAAACCCCCCCGAACCGATGTATATACGAATATAAATACACGTTGCCACTGCTCCTGTTATTCGCTGCTCGATTTTTCGGTAGTGTCAAAATCCGGTGTGCGTTCGCACGTACCTATACATCCATGGGATATACAATATGAAATGTCATTGCCCAATCGATCGGAGCGCGCGTAAAATCAGCGCGTCGAAAGAATATCGTTATACAAAAAAGGCCAAGCGAGACGCATAATATGGCACAATTATAAGGCTTACCGTATGTATATCATACTTTCAAAAAAAACGCGAGTACGCACGTACGTATTTGTATATTATTGTAAGCTCGTTACTCTTTACACACCGAAGGGTATCGAACGTAATATGTCTTATGTTGCGCGATAGGCATTGGCATTTGAATTCAATTCACATAGACACATCGGCGCAGGTAGCGATGTGTGTAATATCGTAATTATATGTGAAATTCGCCGCGCGCGCGCGTGATCAATTGAAGTAATATATGTATTACCTGTGCGTCGAAAGTATATATCGTATCGATCGCGCGCGTAGATGGGAAATTTCAGCGATCGATCGCGTGGAATTAATTTTATTTTTTTTTTGGGCTTTTTTAAAGATCTACGTCTACGATCGCAGCGAAAAAAAGCTGAAAAATTGATTTTTTTTTCTCCTCTTTAGTCTACAAAACGGAGAGATGTGTCGCGCGCGCAGGTCTATACGCGGGCTATATCGCTAATTATTTATGCGTGAATTTTTCGAGTCGTATAGTCGGTGCCCGAAATATATCGCGAAAAAAAAACGAAGAAGATCCTCAAGAAGAAGTAGGAAAAATAAACCCGTTATGGTAATTCACGCGTATATTTCGTATATATACCTGCTGTACGCATTTAATGTCCACGCATTGACAGCGACGTCGATTTAATATACAATTCCGTGCGTATTATTTTCGTCGATGAGCGTCGCGCGTCGCACCGAAGCCGAACTCTCTCGAGCTCGGTGTATTCGGATTCGACCGCGGGCAGCAATGATAATCGCATAGGGTCAACGACAATCGAATCGGTTTTTACCCGAACGCATAATAATATAATGTACCAACCAATTGTATATAAAGTCAACGCGGCGACTAACCACCTCCTTCGACCGATTTTTTAATAATCCCTCCGCTTTTGGAATGCGTATATATACAATTGTTTGGATGCGTACACACGTTTCGAAAGACGCGTCCGCCGCGTACTTATATACACCCGAGTTGCGGTGCGCAGCTCCGAGCAATTTGAATAAAATGTATATATAACTTTATGCATGCGTCCTTGCTTCACGCTCTGTATAATACAACAATAATCTCGTCTTCGTTATACGTATGTGTGTATGTGTGCGTGTGTGTGTAAGTGTCTTTCGAATATTCTCATGACTCGCAACATCCTCCGCGCGCTCACGACGACGCTCGACGACGACGAAATAATCGTGCGCGGCGCGTACAGTATTATATTATATGCCTTAAAGCCAATTGCGCGCCCATGATGCCTGTTACCTGCGCGCGATGTGTCTCTCTCTCTTGGCTTGAGAGAGTCAACAGCAGTGGCAGCAGCAGCAGCAGCAGAAACAAACAAAAAAAAAAACAAGTGAAAAAAATGCAGTCCACGCTCTCTCTCTCTATACATACACCTTGGAAAAAGGATCGAGTCCGTGCGCAAAATATAACATCCGGTTTCGGCTTCTCTCGCTCGCGTTTGACGTCGTACACATCACCATGCACACAGGCGCGCTGACATTATACATAATGATACTGCACACACACACACTCGCATATAAAGAGATAAGCGTGTAATATAAAATATAATATTATGCACCTTGTCGTTGGGCAAGTACTGGTCGATCGGTAAGGCTGGCGCAGGCGACGACGAGGAGCGCCAGGAGGCCACGTGCAGCCAGGCTCATCGTATAATTTTCAGCATTCGCCACTTTTGCGCCGCTCTGTGTCGAGATTTTTTTTCTTTTTTTTTTTTTTTTACTATTCTATATTATGCTCAATCCGTTTGTCGTCGTTGTTCCTTCTTTTTTTTTGGTTTTGGCAAAATTTGTTACAGGATATCATGAGCTGGATTGATGTGCACCAGCAGCTGATCCTGCTCGTGGTCGTCGTCGTCGCTGTTGCTGATGACGATGATTAACGATCTCGATTGCCGATCTTTGCCGACGATCGGGCATGATTATCGGCCACGACCACGCAAAATTTTGACTGACAAGCGACTCATTTGTTACGAACAAAATTATTTACAACACTTTCACACACACGCGCACGCACGCACGCAAACACACACTGGCACTGCACACGCGATAATAAAATGCCGCGAATTATAATTGATTAAAAATTTTTGTATTATTTAAGAAAAAAAAATCTCTGTCTTATATGTGCGTGTGTTTTATTTTGAGAGAGACGCTCTCGAGCGAGCACCGTCCTAACGAGAGGCCACGAGTCGACTATCCTCGCGCACGGGGGGGACTTTGTGCCAAAGCCCAGATAGAAAGCAAGAGCGAGGCGCAGAGAGCTCTGACTTCTGAAGACTTCGCCTTTGCTTATGCTGCTTTTGCAAAGGTGTGTGTGTATCCGTGTGTGTGTGTGTGTGTGCGAGCGCAAAGCGTGTGCAAAGTCTCGAGACTTTCACCTTCCTCGCTCGATCGTGGGCCCAGCAGCAGTAAGCGCACACACGTATACACAGGCACACGGACACACGGACACTCCGCTTATGTACATGTGTATAATATAAGTTGGCAAGCGCGAGTATTATGAGCAAGGCCCCTTCTCGGCACGCCGAGGCCGCCACGGCTCGGGTCTCTCTGCATTGGCATATACACACATACACAAGAACGTATGTATGTACGGGTTTGAGTTTGCAAAGTTGGTGAACGGTATATAGGTACTACTACTACTACTACTACTACTATACACCTATCCTTATGGTATAGTATACCGGGCGGCGGGGAGTGTTTCGCGGCTGCAATGCTCTCTCGCCGAATGAATTGCCGTATGCAATATGTATGCATGCGCGGGAGGAGGAGGAGGAGGACTCGGCCGCGTGCAGTTTACACTTACAGTCACATGCACGCGAGTATATATATATATATATATATATATAATATAATGAATAAGTCGAGTTTTGAAGGATGGGCGCCGTAGTGCAGCGATCGTCGTCGTGCGCCGCTCAGGTACACTATGTAAAATGAAGAAAATCGCGATCGATCCTCTCTCTCTCTCTCGTCTTGCCGGTGGTGGAGGTGCATCTTTTTTCTTTTAGCGCGCAATCGGGGATCGGCCTGCATTACTATCCTACATTTATTCATTTTTTCCTTCTGCTTCTTCTCTGTTTTTTCTTTATTGTGTGGGCCTGCCGATCTCCTCCTCGCGCCGCGCCGCTATCGCTATATGGTACATCGCTCGGAGCGCAGTGTGTGTATTTATAAACGAGCGCGTCCTTGCCTCGTCGCACGCCTCGACGATTTCGTATTTGTATCCCATATAGACACTTTCGATTCCAAGTGCAGGTTCTCTCTCTATATATATATGTGGGTCTCTCCGCGATGCATATCCTGGTTCGCTGCCTCGCGCGCGCGTGCGAGAAACGTGTCCAGAAAACCTGGCCGATCTATAATGGCTACATATATACCGGCTATTATGCATTCCTCAAATTGATAAGTGTGTGTGTGTGTGTGTGCTGCAGCACAATATTCAAGTGCAGCTGCGGCGGCAAAATTATTTTCCCCCTATTGTCTCTCAGTCTTTCATACCGTGCCTATGAACTTTCGCTCGATACGGCGCACAATATAAGCTGGATAATACGTAAAACGTCTGTACCCGGCGGTTTTTATTACGGATCGAAATTTATGACTGCATTGCTGTATCATTGTTATTGTTATAATTCGAAATGCGCAGCGTGTGTGCGCGAGCGAGCTTAATTTTTTTCTTCGTTATATCGCTCCTGGTGCTGCGTTCGCGCGATCGACTTGTCTACGAAGTGCTACATACATAATCGGTATATATGTGTATATAACGTGGCGCTCGAAAGGAATTTTCACTTCGATCGGTATGCATCGTATTTTTGCGAGTGCGCGCATGCAATGCTCCGCACTCGAGTGCATGTATACTACCACCACTATAATATTGGTGGAAAGTTGTGCGCGGCGCGAGGATCGTGTGCCTCTCTTCTTCGTTCACCTGCTGCTAGCAGCAGCAGCAGCAGCAGACTCCGATTCATTCGGTGCGACGTCGTACACACACATTGACTTTTTGACAAGAGTGTATAGAATTGGAAAATATATATACATTTATTTATTTTTATCGATTTCGTCGCACCCATGCTGTAGTGGTAGGCAACGACGACTTAACGATGTGTCGCGCGCGTTTAAACTTCCATCGACTCGATCTGAAAATCTGCGATCGGCGTTAAATTCTTTATTTATACTTATTTTACACCGCGAGTAATTCGATAATCGCTGCGCAGCATGCAAATGTTCGGTATATACATACAAGGTGCACTTTTTGTACCCGCACTCATCGAAGAGGCAGTGAAAGCATCATTAGACACACGATAATGAATCGAGTAGCTGCGATATTCTTGTGCACACACAGACGAAAAACACGGCAGTCACGCTCTCGGGATATAATCTGTTTTTCTGCGCCGCGAGAATATCGCTCGTATATGGTCCATTTTATGTATAACTAGAAAGTTATATGCCTTGTAAATGTAACATTAACGTGTGTATATGCTACGTGTGTGTGCCTGATGTATTTTCGCATTTTATAAACCGTATCGTTTTTTTCTTTCAACCTCTTACTACGTCTGACACACATTTTCTTCCGCTCGACGGTATACATAGTGTACATACGAATTATATTCTATGTATGCATTATGCATAGCCATATAGACACACACACACATGCATGCACGAAAATGTCTAATAACTTTTTTGTCTCGTACCATATATTTCGGTTTATTTGGCATCGACGTCTCGAGTCTATGTATGCGACGAGATATCGATCGAAATTTTCCAGTTTAATACGTACTCTACTGCGGCGTGTAGAAAATTTTGCGCGAAATTACAAAATCAAACGATAATAATAATATAATAACAAGCTGGCATGCACAAGCTGCATTTATAAATATCACGTAGTGTGTCCCAGGCGAAGGGAGGCACATCCAATTTGAAGTCGTTCGCGAATTTTTTTGCGCAATCTCGCTTCGCTCGATTTTTTTCACCTCGCGTTTGTACGAGCTTTTTCGGGCATTTGCTTATACGGCAGAGATTCGACGTCTCTCCTTCATTTTTCTTATTTATAATGCCAACAGCCCACTTGATGATATTAAATTTTATTTTACCACATTTTCACTAAAAGTACCTTTTCCAGCGTGAGATTCGCTCTTTACATATTTCAGACGTTTTAGAAAAAAAATATTTGCTCGAACGCCTGGAAAATCTCCTCGAATATAATCTAACTTTTATTTATCTGAAAAAATAAGATAGAGTAAATACGCAAATATAAAAGGCGCGTGCATGCAATTTCTCTGTCGTCGTCGACGACGAGAGTCAAAGAAGAGAAGCGAAGAGCAAAAAAAAATGAAGTCACTTCAGTAACGCACTTGCACTCTCTATATTTATAATATGCATCCGCGCGACGATTTCACTGTGCGCATAGAAAAGCGCGGTAAACTCTCGCGCGCGTCGCCTGGGTATATCTAACTAATCGTCGCGATAATTAGCCAATTGCACGCGCGTCGGTCTCTTATTATTTTGCATCTATCAGGCGCACGTGAATATTTAAATTTTTTTCACGAAAGTCTGTGTAGCTGTCTCTATGTGCATAGAAACGTTATTACGTTTCGCCGCAATCAAATACATTATAAAGTTTCAAATTGTTTCAACGTTATTCACGCAGTCGTATCGTGGCTACGTACAGATTATAATCTCTCTCTGTCTCTCGAAACGCACATATGTATGTATTATGTGTGTAGCCCATATCGACCGCAATTTTCATCATACTCGATAAATATAAATTCACGTAATAATAATGGTCGCGAGCGAGATGAAAGGAGCAAAAGAAAAAAAAAATATGCACGTTTCGCGAGTTTATAAACACGTGCCGATTAAATCACGCGCGCGCACGAGTTTTTCTAGTTTTCTATGTGTATGCATCTGTAGCTAGCTGCTAAGCTCGGTGAACCGGCTCTCGTTTTCCCTCTCAGCGTATATTTGGAAAATATATATCTCGTGCACTCTCTCGTCTCTCTCTCTCTCTCTCTCTCTCTCTCTCTCTCTCTCTCACTCTCTCTCGAAGTCGACTCGTACACTTGTATTAATAACACAGATAGACGAGTTTTACGCGCGCGCCTATATGGACTACAACTAGCTCGCAGAAAATTGAATGGCGAATTAAACCTTAAAGCAGCAGCAACAGGTCCCGTGAATGCGTGCGTGCATATTTTTTGCTACTCGCGTCATCTCTATATAATACGCTGCACTGAGCCGTAAGCCCCTCGTTGGAATGTTTCCTTCGACTCTCATAGCTGAGGCATTTTAAAAAGGCGTGATCGCAGTGCGAAGTAAGCATTCCGTTGTCTTGTCGCACTTTCTAAGCCGCCGCTGTACTGCTGCGACTGCTGCTGTTGCTCGAGAGACAGAACCTCCCCCACGTGTGTGTTGCTGCTGCAGTTTGTATGCAACGTATATAATATGGGAAAGATGGCGTGCTAACTCGAATGACAATTCAATATATAATTTTGCCAAGTTGTACATAAAGTCTCTGTGTGTCTGTTTATATCTCGCTGGCGCGCGCCTTTTGTATATAGACACGCGCTACTCTCAAAGCCCTCCCCGACATGAGAATGTAACACTTTATATTTATCCAAGTGCGAGCAGCAGCGGCAAAGCCAACACAAGCACAAACATTTGAAAGGTGGATAGGTTAAATGGCAATTGGACGCGCGTGTTTCAAAGTCGAGAAGTATATAAGAGAAGTTACACACAGCATACTACGAGAAAAAACCATTTTAATTGCTTGCGATGCGGGTGGGGCGAAAGAAAATGCGCGCGAGAGAGAGCCTTGAGAAGTAACAATTCAACCGTATAATAAAGCTCTACTGTACCCGTTAGCTATATATATGATGGTTGTAGCTCTTCCTTTCGAAAGAAAAAAAGAATGCGAGAGAGAGAGAAAATTATCGAGCATTTTGACATCGAGCAGCCACTGATTGCGTTGCAAAAACGAGGAATTCTATACGAAAATCTTCAATATTCTAGGCTAAGGTCGCGATCGAAATTTTCGTGGCTTGACGCGTACAATGGACGTTGATGATTGTTCATTGAAGTTCTAGTAATATAGAGAAATTCGTTAATGACAAAAATTGTAGTAGGTACTTTGTCTATAGCTATTTTTTTGTTCCAAAGCAAATTGCGTTTCGGTAAATATGACTTCTTATTCAGTTTTTGACAATAAATTGACAATAAATTAAATTAAAACTATACACTCGAAGATTCACGAAGACGGTCGAAGGTCACAGAACTGTACACATATTTTCTGTTGTTTACTTCGTGAGTCGCGCGCGTGACCTCTTGAACGTATTACAGCCTGGCCCATAGATTGCGGCTCATGCAGTAGCGCTGCGGTCTACGATACACGGAGGGCTGTGCGCGAAACTGGTCGAGCTGTGAATATGTGCATATATTGTGCCATGGCACTCTTCGCCAGTCTTTCGTGTTTAGTTAGTTTGGTATGCTAAATAATCACAAAAATATTAATTGCAAACGATATTACAAGTGATAAGGATGGAATCGAGTGATATTAGTGAGTGTGCTCCGAGGTAAGTTTCGTTTTATGAGAATGAAATTATAAAAACATCTCAACGAAATACTTAACCTAATTGGAGTTATTTCAGGGTGGAGGAGGAGCCTAGCGATGGGTCTCTTATTGAAAATTACGGCGAAATGATAGACGAGAAACCCGATCTGAAAAACTTTCCACTTTTACCGTTTCCGCGAGAAAATTTGGTAAGGGTTAATTATCATACATAATTCGTAATATACTATAATGAAAATTCTCACGTAGCTTTTATTTTTCTACAGACTCACAGCTTCCAAAAATATGACAAAAATCATCAAAGTATACTTCTCGACGGAGTGAAAGTAGTTATTGAATGTGAATATGTGAAGCCCAACATTAAATCATTAGCAGTTGACACAATTGGCGAAGATTCCCTAAATAACTTGAGGAATGCACAAGGTAGCAATGATTATCAAAATCAAAACACAATTAAAATAGAACCAGCGGAAGAAGTGACACAGGAATATTTTTGTGATACTAAAGAACACTTAAATTTAAATCTTGACTGTAAGCTAAATGACGATATGGATATAGTTTTTGAATGTAAAGATGTCAAGCCCAATATGGATTTGCCAGTAATTAAACAAATTGACGATGGTTATAAAAATAAAAAAAAAATTAAAATAGAGACCTCAGGGAAAGTGAAACATGAATTAGTTGGTGGTGCTGCAGAAGAATCGAATTTGAAAATCAATTGTGAAATTATCCAAGAAAATAAAAATAGACGAATTAAAAAAAAATTCAACAGCACACAAACAGGTACGGTGCATAATGATACATCTCATGCATGTGAAATATGCGGAAAAAAATATTCAAATAAGGCTAATGTGAATATGCACATTGAATCATCCCATCGCGGTATTATCCACCCATGTGATATATGTGGTAAGACGTATTCGCATAAAATAAATCTTAAAACACACATTGACGCCGTACACAATAGTGTCACACATGTGTGCATTACATGCGGAAAGAAATTTTCGACCAAGAATTATCTCAAAACTCACGTTGACTCGGTGCATAATGGTACCAAGCATACATGTGATATTTGCGGCAAGACATTTTCACAAAAATCCAATCTCAAAGCCCATATTATTGTGGTGCATACAGGTTCTAAACACACATGTGCTATTTGTGGAAGACAATTTTCAAGTAAGCAGTATCTCGAATCTCACATCGGTACGGTGCACAATGGTAACAAACACACATGTGATATTTGCGGCAAGACATTTTCACAAAGATGCAATCTCAAAACCCACATTGATTCTGTGCACAGTGGCACCAAACAAACATGTGATATTTGTGAGAGACAATTTTCAAGTAAGAATTATCTCAAAACCCACATTGATTCTGTGCACAATAATGGTACCAAAAATACATGTGATATTTGTG
>CACVKI010140145.1:4719-19377 GCA_902732785.1 Trichogramma evanescens | reverse complement strand
AGAAAAGCAGAGTAACAAACAGAATATCCTCATAACATGAAAATCCAACTTTGAGGCCCTGAAAATTCAATAGGGTTGGACCTAAAGGGCTGAGATGTTCAGGATTTTCATTTTTCATTGTGTTCTTGAAGAGTACATGGTTAGTTTCAACTTCATTTTTTTGGCCTGCAACACCTGTTGTGGAATAGCCCATATGTACATGTGTATTGAAAGGATATAGGAGTGGCGCAAGGAAAAGTGCTCGTATCGAGGAGCCAAATCTTGAGCGTTACACACGTCGTATGATATTACGCACGATGATGGAACTTTTGCGCGTTTAATGGCCGCGCGCAGTTAGAGCTGTGGGCCGTCTTCGATTTGAAAGTGCACACGAGTGTCCATATCCATCATTGGATCGCTGCGCATTCATTCCGTTGAAGCATATACGTCAATTTCCATCGATCTAGCCTACGTTTATGAGCGACGTGCTCGTAGCGTTCTTAACTCGGTTGAATCATTTTTCATCGTTGCGCACCGATGTTTCGTTCTTTGGCCTTTTAATGCTCGATTCAGCTCCAACAGCTGGCGTTCTCATCGCTGAACGAGTCGGAAATGCTCTCTCGATAAACCGCAAAACCGTTCACAAGCCCTAAACTTTTCGTGCGGCTCAAATTCTTCGGGCATGCGAAGGCATAGACGAATTATAAACTCGTAATTTTCACTTCTCGAACAAAGAGAAGAGCTGGTAGTACAAAAAACGAGAAAAAAAGAAAAAAAGCGAAGCAAGTTGGAAAGAAAACTTGTTTCTCGGCGATCGTATGAAAAGAGCAAGCCGCGTAGTACAACGGGGGCCAGCAGCAACAGCAGCGGCCTCGTCCTTTTCTTATTCATCTTTTTCCCTCTTTTTCTTCTGCTAGCTGCTTTGCGCGCGTATATATTATATAGGTGTAGCATCCCCGAGGCCGGCACCGTGCCTGGCTGCAATGGAAAAAGAGTATTACGCTACATCGGCAGGCGCGTGTGCGCGGATTTCTCAAAGCTGCTGCGCCCAGGCAGTAGCGACGAAACGAAGCACTTAAAAGTTGGCCCAACTTCATTCGACTCGGCCGCCTCTCGTGCTCTTCTCCATCTTTATGATAGCGCCCGCTCGCTCGCCGACTAGTGACTAACCGATTATGCTCGACTGCTATTTGTGCTCTGCTTCAGTTTCGCGTCGATACGCCCGCCTGCACAGCCCTGCGAACACGACTCGTTTACTTAATTCTCTTTTTCTTTTCTCTCGACTCTCTTTCTTTTCCCATAAGCCCGTGCACGCGGACATAATAAATGAAGACTAAGACTCGATGTAGTATCTCTGATTTCTATCGAAAGTGAGAATTGATTTATCGCTTGCTCGGACTTATTTGACCGAAACTTTTGCAAATATTTGTTTGGTTATTCATCCACGACTATTAGGCATTTGATACGAGGAATTACAAATAAGTGCCTCGAATGTCATCGAACTTTTTGACCAGCTTGGCGTCGCTGAGCGCGGGGGAAACAATACGAAACAATGCGAAGCAATGCAAAACGATGCGCGATGTAACTCGATTCTCACGGCTGCGATTTCAATAGCGCGAAGAAGCACGCCTATTATACATAGCGGCATTGCGGAATCGCAACGCTGTATGGTGGGTGCAGAGAGCGCCTCGTCACGTGGTCGCCAAAACGGTCGCCGCCACCGACGTCGACATCGATCGTTATCCTCTACGCCAAGCAATGCGCCTATATATAGTCCTACTCGAGTTGAGTAGCTCTTTTACCTACTCCACGTCTGACTTCGATTAGATAAAGACTAACGAGAGAAGAAAAAAAGAGGTGGACGCTCGGCTCTCCTTTTTTTCGATCGAGTCTGATTGATAATCGGCTCTAAAAATTAATCGATTCTCGCGCAGCGTATTCACTGGGTATTATATTTATATATGTATATAATATATGTAGAGCTCGAGCCGACGCATTTTGCGCGTTCACGCTCGGTCATTTTGACGATATGATACCACACGCAGAGCCGTAAGTACGGCAGGCACGTAAAACTCCCGTGCATGCATTTACTTGCCACGTGGGTGTACGTGAGTAGATTAAAAGTCAGGATGAATAATGAGCGCTTCGTACGGTGCGCTGTCCTGCTGGAAATTAATTCAAAGCCGAGTCGGCTCTTTCCATAATCTCTCTTCTTTTTTCGTTCTATTCGAGTCGATAATACGGCAAATTAGGTAATTATTAAAAGTCGAATTATTGAGGTATCGGGGTCGATTATTCAACGTGACTCGGGGAGAAAAATCAATATTGACCGCGAGGCGAAATGCTACTTTTTAAGTAGACACAGAGTTGCTTTAGTCAGACGTATCGTATCGTTCTATCTAACCCAAATCTCGTTTAAAATAAATCAAACGGCGGAGGAAAAGGCGCTCGAACGTAAGGGTCGCGAGTCCGCAGCTGAAAAATGTCGGGCGAACGGAGAAGGGCCGATGACTCGAGTTGAACTCGCGAGGGCAGCGGGGCTGCAAATATTTGCGCATTCTCGACGGCGCAAACACAGCAGTACGAGCAGCTGCAGTGGCAGCAGCCTTGAAAAGCGAGCTTAGAATCAATAGCAGTGGTTTGCGTCGAGCGCGCTCGCGTACGCGAGCAAAGACGCGCAGCCGTCGTCTGCGAGAGAGAAAGCAGTGCGCGTTTTCGACGACATTCCCGAAATCGCTGCCGAGTCATGGTTACAGTGGCAGTGGCGAGCGTAGACTAGCCGGGCGAGGGCATCCTCGCATCGAGGTCAGCGAGCAGCGGAAGCCGCGTAGCTCGTAGTGCGTGTGCGTATCTCGCTCGACAGCCACGTGCTCTTTCGACGCTCGCTAGACTCGTCGTTGTACAATTTGACCGTAACAGCTACACGCAGCATGCATATAAAGAGCACACGACTAGCATCCGAGCGTGTACGAGAGAGAAAGAGACTGCAGGGATAACGCGGCAGTGACTGGGGGAGTAGCGCCATTCCTCCTACTCGTCGTCGCGAACAAACCGGCGTTTTCCCCTTTCGCTCGGGTCGGCGCGCGCGCAGCCGCTTATCGACCACGTGAGTGCCCGAAGGGAGCTTCGGGAGCCCCTTTGTGTCTGATGCAGCTGCCTGCTGTGCGAGAGGGATAGAGGGAGATAGTACACGACGCGCAGACGTCGGCCAGCTCGCTAGCTAGCTCTCGCCTACATACAGGGGCATTACGTATAGTCGAGGCAGTTGGCAACTCGCTCGGCGGCGTAGCTGCAAGCTCTCTCGCGATCCGCAAGCTCCCCGACGTCTGCATTCCCCGCCCGAAAACTGCAGCTGCAACAGCCGTGTCGCAACGAGGCGCGCGCGCACGTACACGTAACTTCGATCGCGGCAGCGTTCGCCCTCCCAGCCCCCACGTGACCCGACCTCCTGGCTGGCTTGCCGTAGCCACCCTCTTCCTTTCCGCGCCACCGATCATCCGCACTCACCCGATGCTGCCGCGAGCCAGCGCGAAGAGCGACTGCACAGCGACTCTCTGCGATGGAGCGAGGTTATGGAGCCCGAGCAACAGCTCGCGCACCTAACTAACTCTCGGCGCGCGCCGACCCTTGCGGAGGAAAAACAAAACGATACGATCGCAAGCGGGTCAATCGTACTGTATATGCGTGGACCGCGTTCGATCGGACTCGGGCACCGCAGCGAACGAACGGAGCCGAGGCGATATCCCTCGCTGCAGCTTTGCTCGGCCTCGCGGCCCTTCCAAGCCAAGAGGGCGTCCGCGTCGGCGTCCGCGAACTTTGTCTGGCTCGCGGCTGTTACGTATATAGGTAAATGCGGCACGAGGGCCACGATTACAGGAGCCTTTATCGTCGCAGCCGAGAGCCGTTGCGGGCGTTATTAGCCAGCTATAGCGTAGAGTCGTTGCGTATAGCTATCGCTTACAGGGGCTCCGCGAGGCCGAGCAAAGCTGCAGCGAGCGCAACAAAGCCCCGACCGCGGCTCGCGGCTCCAGTAAATTAGCCGAGCGCGTGGCGAGGAGCACGTGATCGCGTGCTCAATGAGACAGATAGACGACGAACGGATGGATGGGCAGACAGTCGGACGGACGTACACGCAAAACACGTGTCGCGTGATGCATGCGGAAGAGCAGCTAGCTATAGGTCGCGCGGCGCAGAGCTAGTCGTTCGGTCGCCTCGGTCTGTGTGTAAGCTTATAACCGCCGCCGCCGCCGCTCTACTGCACTTTGTGTCTCTTAGTCACGACTCGACGACCTATAGCGCTGAAAACAACGAGCGTGATGTCAGTACGTTGCGCGCACACACGCACACACACACACACACACACACACACACAGACAGGCGGCTCGACGTCGAGGTTGGCGCGCGTGTCTTACGGCGCGCGCGTTGTTTGTCTGCGGTTGTATGTTTATTTTCATGTATGTGGGTGTCACGTGATAATAATGGGAGGTCATCGTACCCTGGGTCGTTGGGCACCTCGGGCGGCGATCCACTCGCCACGATGTCTTGACTTTGCGCTTCCATCGCTTCGATTTCCGTCGTTGACGAGTTGCCGAAAATCGTCCTAGCGAAGAAAATTGCCGGGCCTCGCCGAGTCGCTGACGCCTCTTTCGATGACTTGTTCTACACACCTGTCTTGCTTTGTCTCTCTAGCACAGCTCTGTTAGTTTGCACTTTTACTCGGGCACTTTGAACTCGGGATCGCAATTAACGGACTAGTACCACTGCACACTTTCAACGAGAGATACTTATCACTGCTTTTATTTCAACGGGTAAGAGCACAGATAGATATAGACAGCTAGATAGATGACTATAGGTAGACAGACTAATAGATATAGAGACTAATAGATGGATAGATAGAGAGGTGAGAAAGATATTCAATTTCACACGCGCGATCGACCATGGAACCAGATTATTAGATATTTCTACTTGTATTATGCAATACAAGCAGCAGCACAAAATCGTTGTCAGGACAATAAACAAAACACACAATATATTTTACTGAAGCTTTTTATTAGATCTTATATTAGATGAGACTCTTGTGACGGATCGGCTGAATCACTGAGCGATGTATCCACTGATTGAATGCACGTGGACTCACCAACACTGAACAATTCGAGGGTACGTTGTGTAGCACTTTTTTCGCTCACAGCTTTAAATCATGTGTATGTACTAACTCGGGGCTAGACGCACGCGCGCGTCTATCGTGTGCGAGTGTAATGGTGTGATTCTGTACAAGTGTGTGTATGTGTGTGTGTGTGTGTGTGTGTGGGTGTGTGTGAGTGTGTGTTCGTATGCGTTGTTAGTTGTTACGGAACGTGTACGAGCTTGTATATCGTACAACTCTAGTCAGGTCCGATGCGATTTCCAATGCTACGCACTGCAAGCCAGCGTGTATAATTCATCAGCTGACGGCGTAGGAGCGAGCGATTTAAAAGGCGTAGCCGCGCGCTCTCCTCTCAACGAGCTTGTTGCGGAAAAACGTGCGCTACTGTTGCTACTGGCGCTGCTGCGTGTCGTTGGCCTGTGCGGGTCGTTAGACGAGCTCGTGCGTGCGTGGCTCGGCAGCTGCAGCTCGTTAAACGGAGCCGCTGCTCTGGCAAGTAGTGTCAGTCGTTTAAGTCAGACGCAAAGCTCCCGACTCTCCGAGTCTACGATTGCCAAGAGAAATAGAGAGTGAGAGGCGAGAAACGAGTCGGATTCAACGAGCAGAGATCGATGAGAGCCGAGGAGGAGGCGGCAAGCGGCTTCTTCTGGGCTTTACGTTTCTCCAATTGCACAACTCTCGAGATATATCGGAGAGCTTACGTATGTGGAGCTTTGTTTTTCCTCGGCGGGCAGACTCGCGGCGACGATGCACACCACTACTTCTATTCTAGACTCTATATAGGTAAGGCGCGCGCGCGCGCGACGTCTGCTCGATTCGCTACAGCTGATTTTCTCGCGATGGATTCTGCTTTCCCTCGTCTCTTGTTACGCTCCGGCAATCGTTGCTGCAATGGAGAGGTCGCCTCGCTGCGCCGATGTGACAGGCAGATTAGGCAGGTGGACAGATAGCGGACTGGCAGAAGACGACTGCACCAAGAGTAAACACAGGCACGCAACGACGCACAAATACGCTGATCTATATATATATATATAGCAGCTATTTTTTGTACATATATATATGTGTGCTATATACGTGTAAATATGTATTATATTTTATGTATATATATATTGACCTGACGACGCGCTCGGCGAGAAGTTCAACGCGACACTGCGCTCAAGCTGCTGCGGCGGTGATGCCGCGAGAGCAGCGCCCGGTGAGGCCGTCTGCGCAAGCGCCAAGAACGCGGCTACGGAGTACAGTGCCGAGTTGACTGCTCTCTCTCTCTCTCTCTCTCTCTCTCTCTTGCGCTCGCTCGCTCTCTGCATGTATATATGTGCAGTCTGCACTCTGCTGCACTCTCGCACTCTCTCACGCGGCCTCACGGACGCACACGCGCGCGCCAACTCACATGTACACGCAACAGCCGCAGCGATACTCCCGATCGTAGCATAGCCATATTATACAGGCGCACATGTACGTCTATAGATAGAGTCGCGCCAGTCTGCGCCATGAGCGCGGCCGTACAGAGAGGAGGAGGAGGAGGTTCGCTGCTGCTGCACTTCTCCTCCCGTGCCCGTCGCCAGCTGCCTTGCACTTTCCGCTCGGCTGTACGGACGCCTCGTCGTCTGCTATTCTGCAGTCTTCGGCAGTAGCGGCGCAGTGTGTCGCACACACGTACACGGGCCACGATCATCCACCCGACGGCTATATCCCCGGCATATACCCACTCGATGGCGCAGCTAAGAGCCGAAAAGGCCTTAGCAACTGTCTGGAAAATCTGCTCCCTTCTCGGCTCGGCTCGGCTCGGCTCCGCTCACCTCGACTCGTAGCTCCCTTTTTCTCCGCCACCTTTTCCTTGCATTTACTTGGATTTTGGAACAACGTCGCGATATCGCCATTGACGTCCTTATCCTCGTCCTTCTTCTTGGTTTTTTTCTTCTGTCGAATCGTAGCCATGCACTTTTAATTGCTACGCTAGATCGTTGCCAATTGCTTTGGCAATAGTTCGCTACGCTCTGCAGTTTCATTAAAACATTTTGTAATGACTCAAAATTGATTTCATTCAAATGGACTTTATTTCGGACCAGCCGCTACATTGCGTGACGACACCCTATTCAAAGTTAGATTTTGCATTTATTTGAATTGCTAAACTTTTCATTGACTAGTTAGAAAAGTCCAAAAACGCGATCCGACGTCAAAACATTAATTAATCATAATTTCAAGCCTGCCAAAACTTTAGAAAAGATATAGATAATCTATTGTCGGTGTTGAATTTTCATTTACATTGCCCGAACGTTGATTAAACTTTTCACAGACAACAACATTTTTGATTTATACCCATTTACGCTCGAATAGAATCCAAATTTTTAAAAGATTAAACTAATTATCTCGATAACTAAATATTACATTGAAAAAGTGAAGAAAAAGCTCGGTCCATTATAATATTCATCAATGAATGTGACACTCGCGAAAGAAGTTCAATGGCAGTTCAATGAAAGTAGAAATATGTTCTCGAGTTGAAGAAAATTTATGTGAAAAACCGCATGCATAATCAAGCATAATTAAGCATAAATTGCGCGTATAGATACAGCGATGTTCTCGTAAATGCTCAGGGCTATAGAATGAAAGGCCACATGGTTTGAAAAAAAGTTTGCACGTGAAAGAATAAATTATATAATAGAAAAGAAAGACGAGCAAAAAAGGTACGACACAATGAAGGCGCGTATTATAATGTGCACCGTAAGACTCGACTGGTTTGCTCAAGTAATCCGCATTGCGCAATGTACTTATACATAACACTTTTAGCGATACCCGTATAGCTGCAAAGGGATTCATCAAATGCCGGCCAGCCTTATGTATACGTGAATATACATATCCAATTCATTCTCCTCTTCGTTCGTGTTGTTTGTATATCCCTCGTTTTCTCTTTCTCTTCATACCTCTCTGCTTTTCGCTCTCGTAAATATTGTTCTACTTTGGCTTTGTCGCGTGTCTACGTCCTAGTAGCTACCTATATTATCAATTACAACCAAAAAATGTTCTCTGCACAAAACCCTTGCACGTATACGCATATCGAACGCTGTCCAGTGTCCGACTGTTTTCCCATATTCGTTTTTTTTTTCGTTGGTTTTTTCCCCCTTTTTTAACGTTCTCATTTCCGAACAAATTCCAGCATGGAACAACAACACAATGCTATATACGTATACACGCACATAGCCACACTGAAACTCTGACGCGTTTCGAACGCTTCGCTGACTTTACTCCCACAAACGTGCAGTACTACACCTATATAAGGCTGTCGCTTTTAGCGCATTGTTGCCGTTTTCGAAAATACGACGAGTGTGTAACGATTATTGCGCTTTATACTAAAACGGATCAACTTTTATGAAATATTGTCGGTGTATCGCTTTCCTCTCGGGCGCAACGATCCGCACGTGCGGCCGCGCTCACAAATGTACACGCGTTTATTGAAAATTCATAATTGGAATTTGCCCGACGATCGCCACCTACAGACTCATAATGTGCAAATACGAGTGATTAAACTTTTAAGGCATTGTAACTCGACCTACGTTATACATTTAGATCACTTATTTGGATACGAAATTCGAAGCTTTTTCAAAGCGATCCACTAATTGTGTTTTTGCTCAATGATTTTGATAATTATAATTCTGCCCGTCGCTTATAATCTTAATTGCATCTATAATAGTTAATTTCGAGCACGTGAATTAGAGTAGACAATTTATTATTTTTTTTTTTTTTTCGTTAAATTTACTTTTGTCGCTCGCTCGATGTATGAGCGTAATTTTTTTAATGGATGACAAAAAAACGGCACGTTGTAGAAGAATGAAAATTCCTCGTGAAATAATATTATATTTGAGAGAGTAAAAAATGAATTTCTCGCTCTCGTTGGTAGAACAAAAGTCCATGGTGGCGGTCAGTGTGTGTGTGTAAAAACAGGCACACTCGGCGGAGAATCGTGCTCGGAAAGTTGCGTCTATGGGCAGAGCGTGTGTATACTGTAAATGCGAGCTGCTGCCTGAGAGCACAAGCACACACCAGCACACGCACAGGTTTCGTGGCTGCAAAGAGGCGCGGGTGGGCGGATGCGAGCGGAGATTCTCCCGTGCGTTCATTCATCTTTTGTGCGTGCGTATATAAAACGAGCCACAACACAGAGAGAGAGAGAGAGAGAGAGAGAGAGAGAAAGAGCGGCGCGTGACGTTTGCGGCTCATTCTCCGCATCTCTCTTGCTCCTATTCTCTCGTTCTCGCGCGCTATGACAAAGCTGCAGCGCTACGCGTGTTTATAGCTATATAGCGCTGCACGCATGCGACTGCGAACGAGGTGTGCTATGCATGTGCTGCAGTGCGCGCGCAACCCATGATCCATCTAGCCGAGTCGAGCCTACGAATATTTACGCACATACGTGAGGAATTTGACACATTGAAAGCGCGTATACATATAGCCTGCTCCTATGCTGCGCTGTGCAGTCTGCCCGCCTATATACCGTTCGTACGCATAGATACATTGCACGAGCTCGCCTTGGCTATATATATATATATATGATATAGACGCGCGTGCAGCCATGTAATGTTACCGGCCCCGATATGGTCTCGAGTCTCGGCTGCTGCACACAACGACGCGCGTATATGCGCGTATTTCTATAGTTATATGAGTATACTCGCAGCCGTCGCAGCCGTCGCAGCCGCCAGGAGCGACGCTCCAGCCGGAGCAGAGCCTCTGTAGGTGCGACTGACGCATCTGACAAATTGCCCGCTTTGTTTTCTCCCCTGCGCGAGCTTCCCTCGCTGACTTTGCCCACCCGCGCTATACACATTCAATCGCATATCATATACAGCCACTAGACGTGCGCTCGATAAAATACTTATTCCGACGCATTCAATGGACTTGTCACTAGACATTTTAATAAACAGCATAATACGGCTTTTAGCGCTCAAAGTCAGCGAATCATTTTTTTCTTTTTCTTTTGCCTCGTATATAGCATTGTGCGCGTGCGTGTGTGTGTTTCGACGTCAAAGTTCATCGTTGACTTGCTCGAAAGCGTCGTTTTGATCCGTGATTCCCAGTGTCAGTGTCAATTTTTCGACTCTTTAGTTGGCCTGGCTTACGAGTAACTATTCACAAAGCGCCTGGAACAAGAGTTGGGCGCGTGTTGCAGAAATGCGCAACATTAATTCCGCTAGTAAATGTCTTGTTCTCTGTGTATACGGACACACGAGCGCGCGTGAAAGCTCAAAAAGTCCAAAAGGCAAGTTGCGGTGTTTCTGTCCTCTCGGCCCGGCTACATCGACGAATTTCACTTGGTTTTGCTATATACGACAGATTTATCCGCTTATTTTTCAGACAGCTTTTAACGATGAAAAATAACATGGCCTGAAGGCTCGAGGAAGCCGAAAAAAGTCCCGTTCGAAGCTGAATTAAGGAAAAATACGAGTTGGAGTTTTTTGGCATTCGCTTAAATGTGCCAGTCTGCAGAGGCGGCGGCGGCGACGATGGCAGCAGCGGCAGCTACGAAGCGCGACAAAAAAGAACAAACACACACGTGACTCGATCTGCTACGTACGTGTAGGTAAGGATCTCGGAGTACGTCGTAGGATCCGTGAAATTTCTTTGTCGTATGTAGCTGGCTACGAGTCGAGACGCGCGCTCCGATCGGTTTATATACAACTAAAATGTCTCGGCCACGTCTTAATGAGGAGTGCTCCCGAGTGGATCGGCAATCTGCCAATCACTATATACACTGCAGCAGCGCCAACAGAGACGTAGGTGCGCACATGCAGTGTAACTATTCCCGGGATTTGCTATATAAACTTGCCTTCTCATGAAAGAGAAAGAGAAAGAGAAGAGAGAGAGAGAGAAACAGAGCAAGAGCTTGAGCGTGCCAAGGTAGCCGCCCGGCACGTATATATACACACGAGTGTGCGTGAGCGTTTTCACGATTAGCTCTTATGTACATAAACTCGGCTTATAACTATATAGACGCGCTCGGGCATCTACTGCATGCGGCTGTATGCCGCTGCTATATACACATTTATATTTATTCATGTACACGGAGCGTCAATTGCTTTTTCACTGGACAATAAAACATGGAGGCGCGCTCGTTATTGTATTCGTTTTGCCTGGCCAAGCGTGGAACGTGCAGTCGTGCAGTCGTGCAGTCGTGCACGCGGACCCCGGAGCTGCTTCTCTATGGCAGCTCGTTCAAAAGGTGCACCCTAGCTATTGCGGCCATAAACGTCTACCTACCTATATCTCCATTTGCCGCAACATCTCAGTCCCTTTTCGGAACTGCAGATAGTCGAATTTCATACACCGAGTCAAAAATCCCCAGCAGTTTATTCAAATATCCTACGGAATGAATATGGAACGGCTTAGCCCAACGTTTGATTTCATAGCGTATTAATATCGCCCGCGGCTCTCCCGGCCAATGTCACTTTCCTGCCACGTATATGCTATCTACAATACCGCAATCGTTATATGCTATATATGTTTCGCTTGAATCTTATTTTCTTTCCTGCTCGAAACCATAGTTCAGCTGATTGTGAAATTTTCAATATGGCCAAACAGCGCGTCGATTCTCCTCCGTATAACACTTTATTCCAGCGATTCGATTTTCTACCGTTGCACGAAGTCATCCTTATGCCCAATAAATAATAATTCAGCTTGCGAGTGGTATTCGAGGCTCGCCCTATTACATTTTCTCTTCCGATTGTAAAAAACAAAAACGCGATTGGGAATTTAAAATGTAGATAAAGCTCGCTGGCCTTGCAGCTAGTTACGTATGCAAAAATATCGAATCCGCCGAGCGAGTTTGCTCGACAGGCTCGTAATTATGAGTAGCCAAAGACCAACTGCTTACGATATACACCTTGTGTACATTTAAAGGGGTTCGGTTCGTTTGCAGAGCGAGAATCGGCCGGCCAAAAAAGGCAGCTTAGCAACTTCACGCCTTGGTATACTGTGTGTACTTTTTCCTTGCCCTCTTCAAACTCTCTTCACGCTACCTCAACTTACACAGAACGTTTGGATTCTCTATCAGGATATTGTTCTTTTTCACTTATTTCTTTAAAAAAGGCTCAGCTAATAGAAAAGTCATACACAATTTGCTTACCACTGTTGACCGCCTTATTGTAATATTGAATGTGATTCGATTCCAAAGTAAATTTGAAATCAAACTGGAAGTATGAACCAATGCTCAACTTACCATAATAGATTGATTTTAGCTTTGATAGTTCCAATAGAAAAACGTCTTTTTTACTTTTCGTTTCATTTTCATCATTATCTTTTTATATTTTTAGTAGTGTCTTGATTGCTCTTCGAACAAAAATCCAAATTTTTTCAATTTAAATTTTATAGGAATTTGATTTATTTCAACTTTTATGAAAGTGATTAAAATGAAATTGTTTAAGAGTATTATAAATGAAATAGGTCACTCATTGGACTTTAATTTTCTAAAATCGTATTTATTCAATAGCCGAGCTCATTCACAAACGCTCTTTATTCAAAGAAAATGGTGTATTTCTTGGAATTATCCGAGTATGCGAGTACATCATTCTAGTTGCAGTGTTAGTCGCAGTTTTAACGCCTGCATGGCTCAAAGTCGACAAGTTCTTTGCCTCGGTATACGCAGCGGCAAGTACATGTATATATTATATACATAGCCTTCATTTCCACTTTATATCTGGTGAGCTATTTTTTCTTGCTTGCCTCTGTCTTGCTCTCTTAGCCCTTTCATCTTTTGGCCTCTTATCTTGCATGCGCTTCTCATTCTTACACGTCGCTGTCGCTCTATCCTTTTCTCGCGTTATACATCTCTTCTGTACTTAGAGCGAATAAGAGACGAAAGCAGAGAGAAATAAAGAGTGTGTGCACGAGAGGGGGAGAGAGATACCCTTCAAGGCTTTGTATTCTTGCCACTTGCCCTTTGCTAAGAAATATTTTTCTATTTCTCCTTTTCACATACACCGGATGCGAGTTTTTCTCAACTCTCTTCGTGATACTTGTCTCGTTTATTCGGTAAGCATAATAGCCCGAAAATGCGTCTGCAGCTAATAGACCTGCAGCGCAGCTATTTATTTTAAACTCATAAATGAGGGTATAAACTTTGCAAGCGCAGCTGCGAGCGTATCGTATATCGAAGCACGGAAAATTAATTTATCAGATAGGTAAATATCGAAAACATGTGCGGGCGTTCAGGGGAGAGAGAGGAAGAGGGACGAGTGAGTTACATGTCAGGTATGGAGTTACAATAATGAGAGGCTCGTCGGTAAAAATGAAAGGACAATTAAGCCCGCGCAACACGTTCGCCCCGGGCCAGTGCTACTGCTCAACGTGTTAATCATAACACCTAAATTCGATTCTCTCTGAGTGGTTAATGATGGATGGACTATCGCAATACCAGCGAATTATCGAATCAGACGCGCTCTATGTTTGCGCCTCGCCTCTCTTTGTACGCACTTACTCGTTATGTGTCTCTCGCTCGTCTCTCTCTCTCTATCTCTTTCTCTTTCTAGCAATCAGACGGGTTCCGGGTTCCAGTGAAATACATCGATCAACTCAATTAACTAATTGCCGAGCGTTAGCCGTGCATACATATATACATATGGGCTCCCTAGTTGCCCATTCTATATCCTCGCACAAGGCAAAGTGTACCAACGCTTGCACACATATATATGCTCTCGCACATGCCAAAGCTAATTCAGCTCGCTTTCGCGTGCTTTTTTTCTCCTTTGCCCTTTTTCGCAGCTCAATTGTGAGAATTCGCTATTCGTAAAAAATAAAAATTACTGCCGAGTCGAAAGCGGACACACGCTATGCGCTCCGACTGATTTGCCTCGATGGTTTTCGATAAAGCCTAAGAATTAAAGCAAAAAGGCAGAGCGCGTTTACGCATGAACACAGGATAATTCAAAAAATTCTGTATCATTGTTATATTATATTTTTCGAGTATAATATTTTAACAGATATAACCGATATTAATTCGAGTCCTTATTTTCTGCATAAAAATAATATAATTACAATTTTCAAAGAATAATAACTTTTTTGTTGGTTGGTAACTATTCAAGACTGATTATATATAAGTGTTTAGCTTCTCGTCAAAAACTTAAGGATTCGTTTTATTCAACAATTGTTCAGTTTTTCTAGTCTTTAACATCGAAACTGTAACGTAAAGTTAAACCTTGGTCGTTACTTGAGATGAGGTATAAAAAACTGGATTTTCATTGGAGGAGCCTTTTTTACATATATTAAATTTTTTCACTTTATAATTATTTAACTACTTAGTCGCGGTGAAAAATCATAAAGAAAAATAGAAAAATTGTCCATAAAGCATTAATATGAGTAGATTAATAAAAATAGTTATAAAAAAACGCAGTGGAAAAAAATGATTCTGCCACAGATCATGTGATTTTAATATTTTTATTTCACTCTCGGATATTTGTACAGAGTACTCAAAGAGAGCTAGAAAGGGGTCGAATGGGCAAAGGTGCGGTCCTTGTGTCAGTTAGTGGGCTCGAGTTTTCTGCTCTCGGCAT
>CACVKI010140141.1:0-15761 GCA_902732785.1 Trichogramma evanescens | reverse complement strand
GTCGATCGAGCACTGGACCTCGATAGCGCACCGGTACCACTACTATACTACGCTTGTGTTTCATCTCGCTCGGGGGTAAAAAAAATCAAAGAATAGGGCACAAGGTTAATTGCAACGTCGTATCTGCAGCAGGAATCAGACAGGCAGAAAGAGAGAGAGAGAGAGAGAAATAGAAATAGAAAGAGAGAAAAAGCTCGTCGAAGATATAATATATATATGTGCTTTACGCCAGGTTCTCTGTACACGCCCGACACGGCATTAATAACGGGGTTCGGACGCCAGCAGTGCAGTCGTCGTCGAGACAAAATGTCGCGTGTGCAGCAGCAGCAGTAGAGTACGGCGGCCATTAGGCTATAGAGCAAAAGGGAATTATATATCACTAGTGCGCGAAGGAATAAGACAGATTGTTGGCTGGATGTAGCGCAACAGTTCCTCGCTTAGCTGATTAACTGAAACTTTTTCGTTGCTCTGCGAGAGCTGAGAGGGAGAGAAAGAGGGAGAGCAGTACACGGGAGCGTTGGAGGCTATATATATTACACACTTCGAAAACGAATATAGATTGGTCCTGCGACCGGAGTCCGGAAAATGCGGCAGTGTAATTAGTATTGATGAATATATTCGATTCATTTGGTACATTTTTTTTTTCGAGGAAAAAAAGAGCGAGTAAGTTGATTAGTATGGATGCCGAAAAAGTATCGCGGGAAAGTTGAGCATTTTCTTCTCAATTAAAAACGCGTCGAATTATTTTGATATTTAAATAATTCAAAATTGTATACTTCATAAGTATTATCCAAAATCAAATTTTCTTTTTTGTTAATTTTATTTAGCTTTTATGGGGTAACTATGAAAAAATATTCGAACACTATTATTTAATAATATAAAACATTAACAATTTATTAAATAAGTAGCAAATAAGAGGAATTGAAGGAGATAAACGATTTTGAATGATTTTCTCAGTTGACTCGACTATGCGCTCGGCTTTCACTCGGATAGTGATCGTACGTGTTTTGAGGATTTCCAGTTTTTCGCTTCCTAGGCGCGTAATCTACTATTTCTCAATACTTCGAATAAAAATATCAATGCCGCGACTCCGCAACTACAAAACAAGGCAACCGCAGCCAACTTCACTTCGCTACCTTCTTCAAATTGCTTAACTGACTCGTAACCACCAATGCGTGCCCTCATGCGCTTCAAGTAACGCATGGTAATTCCAGCTTCGAACATTTGACGGATCATCCAATTAAATCTCGGCAATAACGGCCAATCTGGTGAAGCATGATACCCGTCATATGGTAACTGAATGGACTTGGATATGTGTATTTTATCGCTTTCTTTGATTTTGTAACGAAGGAGCTCCACTGGACCCCCAATACATATGACTCGTTCATTATTGTAAAGTTTTTCCAAGCACGAGGTTATATTTGTGAATTCGCGAATTTTCTTTCCTGTCTCCCTGTGCAAACGTTGTTGATGAATCCTAAAAGAGTAAATTGTATAATCCGAATATCGTACGTCGCTCATGGTTTCGAAGTCAGAACGAGCATTTGTAATAGTGCCGAGGGCGCTCAACAACGACAAAAAGTAAGTGCCGATAAAAGATGTAATCATGTAAATGGCGTGCAAGTTCGTCGATATAGAAAAAGAAAGGAAGGTTTATTTGGAAATTTTGCGCGTATTGTAGTGTGGAAAGTACTTGTTGGGCTAACAGAAAAAATAAAAAATTCTAAGTTCGGAAAATACGATTATCAGCCGAATGGTTTGAAAAGCACGCGTTTTAGTAATGTAAACGATGTTCTCTCTCTTAAGAGGACTTGTTATTGAAAATTAAAAAAAAACAATCTCTTAAAAACGCATCATGCGTCTCTAATATTAAAATGATTCAAAATTAAATGCATTATGATCCAAAAGTACTCCTGATTCATTCCGCATCAGAAAAATTCAAGATAAAATGTATCGTTTCATTTTTTCCACCATGACTTATTTCATAATTTGGAGTATACTTTTTTCATTCAAACTTGGAAGTATTCCCTGGATATAATGTATAATTCATGTCTATCAAACTCTAACTTATTCTAGGGTACCGTAATCTCAATGTATTCGTTTTTTTTTCTCTCCCACCATCGTTTATTTACCTTTCGACGCGTCGTCATAGGAAAATCGCGATATTCCTGCAATTAAAACCGCGCCATTAATTCTCGATTTTTACTCGGACATCTATCTGTTCTCTCTTGGTTTTAGTCGAGTGTCGTACATTACACACAACGAATATAATTTCTTTATATTATCCGCGCGCTTCTTCTTTTCGCAAAAAAAGAAGAAGGGACCGAACAGTATCGATGCAAAAAATCTTGGCACACGTAATGCGTGCTCCTTAGCTCTCTCTCTTTTTCTTATACTCTACGGCATCAAATCTCTTTTCTTCCCTCGGTTATATTTCCTATTCTTGAATCTTCAAGTTCCGATGAATAATTCATAATGCGGGGATGCATGACTTTTTTACATATAGAATGCCATAATATTCTCTCTTCTCTTGCCCTATCCCTTTTCTTCCTGCTCGTCTTTCTGTCTTCAATGACAATATAAATGATGGTTATAAGCTTTCGCGCATAGCCCGACTATTTCTGCGCGTGTTAAAATACCTTCTCTGCGTATATAAGAGTCGTCGTGCGGAAGATAAAAGTCGACCATATCTTTCTCTTTTGCGCGAAACGCTATACGACGATTTCTTCAACTGCTTAAATTCTCATCTTATTGTCGATTAAATAGCCAATTAGTCCAGAATACATCATCTTTACAATTCTTGGACAAATTGCATAACGCGCGCCGTACCACGACAGGGATTATACTCAAAAGCTTATGTGCTTTTTTGTCGAGTGTCTCTAAATTCCCACATGGATATAACCGCCTGCACGCGTATGTGTGTATTTTTTACCGGTATCCACGTATATATGCAGGGCGAGATTATACGTGTAAACCTTCCTTCTTCCCTTTTTTTTCTTTTGGAAAGTAGCGAAAACTTCCGGCCGCGCGCGCACGTGTAACGCGTTATATCGCGTGTCGCGCGTTTTAAAAAATCGTCCCACGAGCTCTCCTTTTTTGCTGTTCTCTATTAATATCAATCTTAGTCTCTTTCGTTGCCGTACTTCTTTTGCGCATATATTCTATGCGTTTTACGCGTGTGTGTGTGTGTGCGGGTGTGTGATGCGCACCACGACTCGCCACGAAGCTGTATCTCGTTTATCACATGTACGATGCAGCTTCAGAAGTCCCTGCGTACGTATGGTTTCCATACATATTGTGCACGTAAAAATTGTCAAGTTTTCTTCGCTCGGCTCCTATCGTATACATGTACGCGTGGCTCTTTTGACGAAAGAAAAGAAACGTTTTGCAAATGTACTGTACGCGCGCGTATTTGGAGCATTGTGTAATACGTGTTCGCGATTCTTTCCAAAACGTATTCATGGGTGTATTACCATTTATCAAAGCTGGGGTTAACGTTTCTCTTGATTTATTAGCTGTAGTACTCATTGGATGCAAAAATAAGGTGACAGAGAGATTATGATAGTATAACGCTGCAGAGGAGAGGGACTGTGATTTTTTTTTTAATTTTTTCGGTTTGTCTTCATTATGATTTTTTTTTCAAGTGAAACTTTTTTAAGCGCGTTAGAAATGTGGAGCTCACGACTAGCGCAATAATCGTAGAAATATCTTTAGAGACAGAGTCCATCGGGCGCTATGATCTGTCGACGTTCCTTGAGTTCCAAAAGTCTTCATTTTCATCTGTAAATTATAATCTTAATATTGTTGTTTGTAGGTATTTGTTGATAAATATTAAATGATGATGTATCATGAATTATTTACCGTAAAAAATCAATTAGTCATTGATAGTATAAGAGTAATCTATTAAATGTGCTTATTATTGGCAACCAGCTTCAAATGTCTCCGCCAGATGTCATAATCGAATCCAAACGTGAAAAAATAAAGTTTTTTACTTATATATTTTTTACTTATATACTTATATATAGTTTTTTACATATACATTTATGATCAATTTCGTTAGACAAAGGACGAATTTCGGTTACATAGTACTGACTGGTTTATTCCGATACAATTGAGTCTTTGCACCTTAACAGCAAAATCACCTATTCAAGATGTTTTTAAAATGTCATTCAAGCCATTTACGAAATATTTTTGAATAAAATGTTCACAAATTTTAAACATTTCTGAAATACTCATATCTTCTAAGGAGAAAATATTAATATGAAATAATATAAAATATTTAAACTTTCTATCATGATGTTTTAAAGAATTCTAAAAATATTATGAAATTACTTTTAAAAGTATTTCGTTACTTTTTCACGATATATTTTTCAACGTACAACGAAACATTCAAATGTGAGATTTTGAAATTATTTAATATATAATACCCATAGCTGATACTTCATTAAAGGATAATTTGTAAAATAATTTTAAAAATCTTCTAAAAAATATCCAAATCGTCGTTCACTACATCAACGTAGCAATCAACGTAACAATAACGTAGCGGCCTCGAGCGCGGAAGCTGCCGAATAATATTATGCATCGTAAACCTCGTTCGATCGTGACGTTCGCGACGTGCTACAGCACTATTACACAGGCAACACTGCTCAACACTGCTCAACAATGCTCGCACTAGTTCGGCTGGTCAATTGGCGATCACAAAAGAGTATACAATTGGCCTGTACAACCTCTTATAACCCATTCCGTGTGGTAGTTGCGACGTGAAATTAGAAAAATGTTTCATACTCTCGTGTTTTATTTACGTATGCACTCGAGAAGCGAAAAAAATAAAACATGTATGCGACTATATGGATGTGTACAAATGAAAGACGCACGGCGATCGATCGGTAAGTTTCACAGTCTCGTAGTCAGCAAAAATAGAGCTCGAAGCCCATACACATACATATACCACGCACGGAGTGGCAGATTCGGCTCGGTTCTTTTTTCTCTCTCTCTTTTCCCATCTCTCTCCCTCCAGGCGCACATTCGTCGTGCGTGCGTGGTCATTTTCTTCGACCACACCAATCAATTCGACTGTGCCCAGAGCCTCTCGCGCAAGGAGTGTGAGAAAAATCGTTTTTCTTCTTTGTACAGGAGGAGAGAACGCGCGAAACTATTTCTTTCGCCTGCCCAGATTGCCAATGTGTGTATGTGTGTGTGTGCGCTCGTTATATAGCCGACTGGCTTGATTTTTGCCAACATTCGAAGTTTTTCAATGGCATCGAAAAAAGGAGAGAGAGAGAGAGACTTTCCAATTGAACGAAAAGCGTAGAGATTCTTCTTTGGGGTGAGCGACTGGGACTGAGTTATATATCTGTACAAAGCCATGCTTGTTTCCGTCGGATTTGTGGACGACGTGACTCGCTACGAATGAGCTTTTTTCTCCCGAGAAAGAATTAATACACGTACATGTGTGCGTACATATAGCTTTTCTTCGAAAGCCTTGGAAAAAAAAATAATAAAATGAAATAACTAAAGTTTTGTGTGGTCGGTAAGCAACATATTTTGTCTGTGTATGAATCGATATAAATTCCAAGTAATACGTCGAACGAATCAATTATTTTTCAAGCGAAAATAAGCTCGAGAATTCGATTTATTCATTTTTTCTTTCTCTTTTTATCTGCAGAAACGCAAAACACCTGCGCGCAAACACGTGACTGATGAAAACGGAAAGAGAATAAGAGAGCGAGCGAAAATGGAGCAAAAAAAAATAATAATAGAGAGTCCGAGCTCTCACGCAGCTGCATGAAGAAAAAAAAGCTCCGCACTGCGCTGCTGCGCACGAGAAAAAGAACGTAAAGCTCGAGCGCGAGGCGCGCAAGTCGCTACACGGAAAACCCATCAAAGCTCTTAATTAACCGCGTAATTACGTATTCAGTTTGAAGCTATGTGTACCAGGTCTCTCTCTCTCTCTCTACCTCTGACCGCCGCTGCGCGAGTGCCTTCGAGGCACTTTTCAAATGCGATATTATCGATTATTAAACAAAATATAATTGCCGCAGCGGTAGAGTCGTAATTCGAGATGAATGTCTTTTATCGTTATTATTGCTGTTGCTATATCATTACAGAACCTCATCGAGTGGGGCCCACGTATACACGTATTTACTCGATTGATTGCCTCGCGGGCAAGCTTTTCCATTAATATTCGCGCGCAATATTCCTTTTAAACTGCATACATAAAAAAATATCTATGGATATTATAACGCTGCTCGTGAAAATATACATTATCTTCTCGCGCTCGTACGAGTATTATATGACGAGGCGCGCTCTTATAATTATATAATACTGCGTGAAATTCGTCGCGCGCGCGCGCGCGCAGTGAATATAACGCATTATATTCACGATCGCATCGGAACGACCCGATATTACGTGTGCAGCATGCGCTTATACCTGTACGACGACGACGACGACGACGACGACACACAGCTCCGAGAGAGAGAGAGAGAGAAAATCAAATTGTCGCTCCTCACTCAAAGTCCGTATGCACATATAGACAAAGTTTGGACTCTTTGGAGCCGCTCTATGTATAATCCTCTGCACACACACACGTACAGCACTCTCTCTTGCTCTATGTACACGCGCGCAAGATTTCTGAACTTTGCCATATACTATACTGCAGTGCGACGGTATATAGCTTTGGCGCGCGCGCACAATATATACACACGCACGTAAACAAGCCGCAGAGCTAGCAGCTCTCTTCGCGTCGGGGTATATATAAGTCTATATAGATTAAACATCAATGCCAAGAGCCCGAGTACGTATTATTCGAAACTATGTATAACATTATATACGCTCGTCGGATTGCCTATTATATTATCAAACTCTTGTGCAGGCGCGACGCAGTTTGACACGTACCACTGTGTGCAGCACAAGTTTCGAGGGATTCTCTCGCAGCTCTTATTATACTACGTGTTATAAAGATGAATCGTAAAGAGCGATTTTCTCTCTTCGAAATCGTTTTCTATATCTTATACGGCATTAATGTTTACAATTATTTCGCACGAGCTGTGCTCGTCGTTCGTTTTATATACCTTCCTATTAGATGCACGTGTATTATATATAGCCCCCCCTTCTCACCCCAGGTTGTGAGAAACGTCGAAATGGGTTAAAAGAGAACCTCGGATAGTCTAATAGCCAATTCTAGCTTCGCTCTTCTGAGAGCAGAGAAGCTGAGAGAGAGAGAGAGAGAGAGAGAGCAAAGCAGGATTAGAACTCGAAGTGTACAACGAGAGCGAGGCTCTATAACAACATGAAGAAGCGAAGAAGTGGGAGATGGGTGGATTAAACGTCAGATGCTTAAATTAAATACGAGAACGGGAAAGAGAGAGAGAGAGAGAGAGAGAGAGACGATCTTCTCGCAACTGCTTTTTCGTAATATCCGGCTAGACGCGCGCGCGAGCAAGTTTCTAGCTTCCTTTATATATACCATCCTATATATATTACGTGCCATTTATATATCTGTATATACGTCGATGCAGTTATATTTGCTGTATACACATTATACTGTACGATCTATATAGATGTAAGTACGCGGCGCCTGGACATTTACTTTTACGAGCTGGCGACTACGACGACGAAGCTCAGGCAGCTCCTTTTATGCTTATATATACAGGCCGCGTCGAAAGATTTTTTTTCTTATATAACTCGGGCAAAAAAGTAATATATATATATAGGTACATGAGGTTTATCGATATTACGTGAGTGGCTAAACAACGACATATGTCTCTCATTGTCGGTATACGACGGAAAGAGGTTTTTTTTTCTCTATTCTGACCCTAGAACTGCTGCGGCTGCTGCGGCTGCTGCGGGCGCGTGCGTTACATTTCCTGCGCAGCAACTTGTGACAAGTGTTGAAGAAGGTTCAGTCGCATGGGATCGGGCGATCAAGAAAGAAAGATCGAGGGGCGGAGTAAAAAAAGAAAGAAGAAGATAAAAGTGTGTTGAGGAAAAAGGCAATGATTAATTATACTCGGAGCGGAACTTTTCCATATAATAATTCGCGGCGCGGTGCTCCGCCTGACGTTATATATAGGACAGAGCGACTATATGTGGTACAAAACGTCGCAACGCACACACACGTAGAGCAGGAAGTATAAAACGAAAGCGGCATTAATAGAACGAGATTAAATCTAAACTTTTCGGCAAGTAAAGTATGCTAAACTTTCTTGAGCTTGCCGCGCGCTCGCGGCACGTGGACTGCGTCGAGCTTCGCCGCCGACGTCGTCGTCGTAGTCTTCCGGTAATGGTCCTTTGTAGCGTTACAAGAGGAAGAGAGAGAAAGAAAGAGAGATTCAATTTGTCTGCGTACAAGACGACGTAGGAGCGAGAAATATAATAAAGACAGAATCTTTGGAGCGTATGCGTGGGTACATAATAAGCGTGTAGTGCGTAATTTTATTATTATTATTATCATCATCATTATTATTTTTATTATTTTTTTTTTGTAGTCGACGCAAAGCTTGATTATGTAATGAAATGCGAGTGTGCGTACAAAACCGGAGGTAATGGAGACGCGTATAATTAATTATCGTTCCCAAGCCGCGCTTGTAATGATACACATACCTAGCACAGAATCCTCCTCGTAACATTATCAAATACTGGCGTGTGTGGCGATGTTGGACCAGCCGTGGTATATGGCAAGCAGTCAACTTTCCATGCAAGTATGTATCGCAGAGAGGGAGAGAGGCCGAGAAAGGGCCTCGCTACACTGTTGTAGCAGTAGACGTATATGTATATTTCTAGCTTCTATTAGATTCTACAAGCTCTCCTCTCCCTCGTACATACACACATGCAAAAGGACACACTCTCACACACACATAGACGCGGTTTAGGATCTACAACGCAGCTTACCACGTGTACATAATCCTAATCCTCGTGTGGCGTACACTGGCAGTAGTATCTAGCTTATATACATCTCTCCCCCTTGGCATATAGCTTATTCCTCGAACGTTGATTTCTCATGGCCGGGCCGCGCGTCGTACACGGCTCTATACGTACTACAACACGTATATAAATACACGAGCCGCTTCTCGTCTGCACCTCGAACGCGAGCGAGAGTTTCTCAATTTAACCCGGGTGGCATGCATAAACGCATATTATATCTATATGACGACGACGATGCACGTCTCGTAAGCGCACGGAGCCGAGCAATTTTGACGCACGGCTATATCTCGCGAGAGCATTGAAATTCAAAGTTTTCGAGCTTGCGCGAGTTGATGCTGCATAAGCTTGCGTGTGTGCGCGAGCACGCGAGAGCTAATAAGGATCGATTATCAAATCGGGCGTATAACGCGGAGCGTGCGTTTAATCACGAGCGTTGCGGAGCTTGCAGAGCTTTTTTGCTTCCTTCAGAGAGGACGACGAGCGAGCAAGATCGACGATTCGATTTTGACGATCGAACCGGTTATTTTGCGGAAAATAATTGCCTTTGGAAGTGATCAAAAAGTAAAGAGTATACCATAATACTTGATCGGTCGTGCGTGCTATGAAGAGATGGTCACGAGGTGAGCTTGCGCTCGTATAGTTCTATAAAGACAAAAAGCTCGAAAACCGTGTAAAAATAGTACGATTCGAGTCTCGAGCTCGAGCAGCAGCGACTCTTTTTTCTGTATATAGACGTGCGAGCGAGGATGTGGAGCGTGCACTGCGGGCGTATATGCACGCCCGATCGCACTCGCTTCTATGTACGTATCGAGCTCCGATGCTGCTTCATGATCTTCGTGCCGAAGAGAGAAATCATCAAAGCGTGACTTGATCTTTATTAAATTGATCGCGGCACGAGTTATACCGATATAGTTAGTATCAAAGGAAGAGGATATACAGCGTCCAACAGAATTGGGGTTCCAAGACCCGCGGCGTTTTTTGAGTCTAAGAACAATTCTGAAATTGTGACACAGAATAATTTTGTCTTTTAATGTAATAATATTTGAATTTTTGATGGGTAAAAACACATAACTTTGGTCTTAATAAAGGTGTTATATCTTTACGAATATCCAATTTATAGAGTGTCCCAAAATTCACTGAATATATTGGTGCTATCGGATAAAAGGGGAAATTTTGAACAAAAAATCCAAATGAAATTGTTCGATTTTATGTGTCCTTAAAAAGTTATTAACGAAAATCCAAGAGTCAATCAGGAGAGAGTGGGCATTGAGACGTTGCATTTAGTAAAATGATTAGAAAGTTCAAATGCAGCCTAAGTGGGGGCAACACCCATGTGTATAACGTTCGGCAGTAGGCGCCGCCGTTACACGGCTTTACCTAACTTTCAAATTCTTAACAAAATCTTCTACCATGTGCATTGGGAACTACACCGATTCGCAGACTAATTAATATCTTAGCATACAAAGTCAAATAAAATCAATATTTCAAATAAACAAATGTTTAATTGAAAATTATAAGTATCTAACAAGATAGAACTGTAAAATAAAAGACCTCAAATGTATTTCAAAATTTCAAAACACTATAGTGACTACTCTGAGCAATTGATTATTTGTACCACGTGAAATGCTACCACGTGTTTTCATCAGTTAAAATTTCAACTTCAATTGTTCATTTAAAATTAAAATATAAGGCATTCATAAGATGAGACTATTATACACACAGAGACAGTTAGCATTTTCTCATTTTAATAAACAATTTGACAATAACTTTATTCAAAAAATAGTTAAACAATAAACTGTTTTAAATTTTTGTATTGTAATATATTTATATAACTTTTATTCGGATTCAGGAGGCCAAAACTCGATGCAAAAAGCATCGTGTCGTCGTCGTCCACTGTTGATATGTAATCAAAACAAATGATGAATAAATAGATTGTAATTTTGAGAAATAAAGCGGTGGTCCAAAAAACTAATTTAAAAAAATAATTCCAATAAATAAATCCAAATAAATTCCAAAAAAATAATTTAAAAAAAAATTTTTTTTTAATCATTTATTAATTATTTTATGAATTTTATTAATTACAATAAAAGCAACTTCAGCGAAATATTGTTTCACTAAATCAATTTCACAATAAAAAAAGGTTAGCCTGCACCAATTGTGCCTATTTACAAGACTCTTATAATACACTACTTAAATTTTTTAAGTTTTTAAATAAGTTTAATTTTTTACTTTAATTGTTAACAACTTTTATTTTTAAACATTAATTTTTCAAAAAAATTCTCACTCATTATTTTTTAATCTTCATTAATAAATCTTTGCGATTTTGAATCAAAGTTTTAATTTTTTTAATCCAATGTGACTTTTCGCATGGATGCAAAACCTGAAAAAAGCATAAAGTATAATAATAAAAATATCAATGAGATCGTAATCCATGTGTAACTATCGATAAGCTAAGAATTTTATGCCTATGAATCAGAAAAACAGAAAAAGAAAAAGTATTTAAAAAACCCAACCTTTATTTAAGTGGTTTTGGACATTGAGATTTCTTTCAACATTAATTTTTCCGATTCAGTATCTGAATCGCAAATTTTCAAATTTTCGAGTTTTATTGCGTGGGATTCTTTTAATTTGAATAATGGCCAACTTGCTTCTTCGTAAAGCAAAAATAGTACTTGTTTAACTTCTCCGTCGCTAGGTGGCGTCTACGTGAATCACCGCAGTTCTCGCATGAGAGCAAGTGAGGCCGTGGGCATATGAGCCAGCCAAATAAAGAATCGATAACTATGGCGGCTCCACGCATGAAACCGAATCAATGTGACGTTTTAAAGCAGAGACGGCGCGAAACAACAACACAAACTTTAAGATTCGTAAAAAGTAACATATTATTTATTTACTGCAAAAAACAGTTCTAGTTCATTGCAAATAACAATTGTTATTCGTTTTTCAATTATAATTTTTTTAATGATTCCTTCTTTTGTTACAAAAAAAACCGAAGTTTTATCAACCAGCTCATTTAGTAAATTAATCGATGCTAAAGCCACTGGCCATTGATTCTTTCGTTCTTCGTAATTAGCTTTCTCTGCTTTATTATGGAAGTTTGAAGAAATCAAGGTCTTCTCACTAAGAGTCATACCAAATCGGTCGAAGTACGTGCGAGCTTCTTCAAAATCAAAGACTTTCGTCTTTAATGCAAAGATAGAATCATCGCCTAATACACGAACGATGGTGGTATCTAGCTGATTGCAGCGGTGAAGTAACATGTAAATGAGAAGCATGTTAACTATGCTATCAATAAGCTGAGTAAAGTAAGACCCTGATGGTATACCCGATGTTACGTAGTAGAGCCTGCCAGCTGGCATCACAATGGGAGTGCAACAGAATAGTTGTGAACAGAAATCAAATACGTCGGAATCTTCAGGACTTCTTATTGAGACTAACTCTCGAAGGATGGCCCAAGCAGTAGTCACAAGGAAAGAGCAAACACTGGCATCGAATTTCGAAAAGTCCAGGCAGTATGCGGTATAGTTGTTGTTTATCAGACGGTGAATGTCTGAAGGCATCTGTTTGTGCATGTCTCGTCCCATGTAAATAGGGGTGTCTTCTTTGAGTAGTCGTGAGATAAGCGGTTGCGCGATCAATCCTTCTAGTAAGATGTGATGGAATGCTCGGCCCCAAACGTGTCGGAGATTAGGCTTTGAACGCAGCGCTAGTTGAGTGCGGCTGAATGCTTTATCAGGTACGTAGAAGTACTTGTTGCGGTAGAGTTTGAAGTCTTTCAGCGCGCGGAATGCATTTGCACGAGCCAACGGATAGTTGTCCTTCTTCGGGCCAAGGTAGCCACGTCCAGCAGCGGAGGCTGGGTTCCAGATGACGGAGTCGAAATCGTTGGTGCTCATGATAGGGGTGTCTCTCACACATGAAAGATCATCCCGCACTCGGTTGAGAGCAGCTATGAAAGCTGGGTCTCTTGCAATGGCTTGGCCGTACTGGCGGTCAAGGTCCAAGGGTCGTTCGTAATGTATAGAAACTTGCATAGTGCAGTTCTGGAGAGTACATGCCTCGTGTCCACTCATTGAGACTCTGGAGTCTCTGAGGTTCGATCAGTTGTTCCAATATGTTTCTGACATATGGGTCTTCGGGGCTGCCACCTGGAGTTACCGGGTAGGGCTGAATCCTTCTGATGAATTGTACAGTCGTCATTACGTCGTTACTCTGAAACACACAGAAAGAATTACCTGTTAGTATCATGTAACAAAAGTTTGAATAAGAAATAGAAAGAACAAAAGGTTCTTTTTATTTCTTTTATGTAAAGATTGTCGTAATACTTCATAGCACATAATTGTCACTCGATCTTTTTAACTTCTTCAACATATTCTGGCATCACGTCCATTTTCAGATTCACTCGGAATACTTTTTATGTACGAACTATAGACTTCGTTCAAAGTCTGAAACTTCGTGTAATCTATCATCGTGTATCTATTGACCAATCTGATTAATACAATTTTAATTCAAGCACACGAATATTTCATTAATTGGTCTTTCAAAACCCCTACGCTTTCCTGTATACCAGCTGTCCCTCAAAAAACCAGACTGCAATCTATTCTCTATATGGTCTCATTCGCACACGCCTCTAATACTCATATTATGCGCATCGCAATACTCGATACTCGAAATTTTTATTTCGATTCGCATAACTTACGAGCCCCTTTAACGAACGACAAAGAAATCGTAATGGCTTCTTCCGTCGTCTATACGCGTGTAACGAACAACGCAACGTCGCGCGGACATTTATTATCATAAATGCGTATACGTATGCAGTACGCGTTACTCGAGCTCGTATAGCCTCACGTGCGTTGGAAACAAGACATTGCGCGCAGTGCGTGCGGGATATAGCGAGATTTCCTTCCTTTCTCTTTTCTTTACCCTCTCTCTCTTCTCTTCTCTTTTGGTGAAATTTCCTTTGTCGCTTTTCTCTGCTGATTTTACACTCTGTGCTATACATGCGCTCTATATAGTTAGTCGCAGAGAGCGCAGTAGCTAGTAGCTATGTACGCATATACCAGCTAGCAGCTTCAACGTTACATACGTGAAAGAACAAAGACGGGAAAAAGGAGGGTATATACGTGTGTGTGTGTATGCGAAAAACCGCAGGGCGGATAGATAGAGACCGCCGCAATGCAGTTCTTTTTCCGCGCGTGTACAGTCTGGTCCTCTCAGCTGCTGCTGCTGCTGCTGCCACTGCTGCTTCCACTGCTGCTGGCTCAGGCTCGAACGTCGAGAAAAAGAGTTGAATCAGAAAAAAAAAAAAAAAGAAAAAGAGAGACAGAAAAAAAGGATTGCGCTCGCGCGTACGTACACTCGGTGTAACTCCCTCCTCTTTTATTTTTGCATGCGTATGGAGGCGCTGCGCGCGCGTTAATGCGTATACGTGTAATGAGAAAATTGTAAAGCACAGTTGGTTTTTAAGCGAGATACACACCCACGCAGCGGGGGTGAGATTATGTGTGCGTGCATTACACATATATATAGTGTTAATTTTTCAGAACCCTTTGCGCGATGTGTATAGAAACTTTTGCGCGCGCGAACGATCCATTACAGTCGGGGGGATACTAGCTCGCTGCTGCCGCTATAAGTGTATATACCGACCGCAGCCCGAGCTTTTACCACAGCTGCGAGCTTTACACACAAACGCATGAGCACCGAGAGAGCGAGTAACGGTGCTTGGCGGGATTGGATTTAAATATTTTCGACGGATAGTTTTCAAAAGTATTTCACCCTCTTTTGCAGCGGCCACGCGAGCGATCCGCGCGCATATAATTGCCTGCGCGCGGCGCACACTAGTAGGTACGTGCGAGCTTTTAACGTTGAAAAATCTCGCTTGCCGAGTCTCAGCCAGTCAGTCAATCGGTTTTTTTCCGTACGATAAAGAGAAAAGAAAAAAATCAACCAAAAAAAAGGAGCGTCTAGTACCACTCGAACACACATTCTCGATTGAAAAAGTACAGCAATATAGTTTTGAAGCATCGGCCGATGCGTGCGCGTCATGCATACATATACAGTACGTCGGAGTTTTATATGGCTTATGTATGCGCGCACGCGTAATCCATGCCTCGAACGACATCGACGACATAGACGCGCGTATTATATATCCAGTACGGCACAAGTTTTAATTGTGTCTCGCTCGAGTGAAAAGCTCTTGTGAATATATACCTTGTGTAACGCGGACGCACTTTCGCAAAACTTCGAGTACGTCTTACACTTTGTATATCGCTGCTGCTGCTGCTGCTGCTACACCCGCTGTGTATTTTATGAAACAAAAATAGAGGGGATGGGGTCGTATAAAAATAAAACGACGAGTTATGCGCGCAAACCAAGACAAATTTACATTGTAAAAGCTCCGCGCGCGTTAACTAATACGAACACGGGCTCGAGGTATATAATAATGTTCGTTCTAGTGTAGTATCTGTATCTTTCTCTCTCAATCGGCGCGGACGAGGAAAACTTTTTAAACTCGCGCCGCGACGACGATGACGACCGAAAAGTTCATTGGGCAAAACGAGCTTCACTTAGTCCCGCTATTTACGAGCCCCCGTCGCCTTGCAAAGGACATTTTTATACTTTCAAATGTATCGCGGGCGCGCTCATGAAATGTAAAAACGGAGGTGGGGCGAGAGAAGGGGGTAATTCGCTTGTGTAACGGAGGAGCAAGTTTTTTTTTGTACGCATAGAAATATGAGTAGTCCTTAATAGCCAAGAAGTAAGCAAGAGTACATAAAGTAAGTATAACACGACTATGCCCGCAAAAAGTTAGCGGCAGCGCAGCCCGGTCGGATGGGGGG
>CACVKI010140140.1:0-26656 GCA_902732785.1 Trichogramma evanescens | reverse complement strand
GAACACATTTATTTTTGCACAATGACATGATTTATGCATGAGAATTTCATTTTTATGGGTCTAGAAGTTGTATATATGATTTTTAAGTACAAATTTGAATTCTACATCAAATTTTACATTAAAAACTATGATTCAACAATTTTTTCATGTTAACCCCAGAAAATCAGAATTGCAAGCAGAATATCCTCAAAACATGAAAATCCAACTTTCAGGCCCTGAAAATTCAATAGGGTTGGACCTAGAGGGCTGAAACTTTGAGGATTTTCACTTTTCAATGTACTCTTCAAAAGTACATAATTTGAGAAAAAAACATTTTTTGATCATCACCCTAACTATGGCTTAGCCCAGAGACATAAGTGCGCGCAGTTCAATCCACATCAATTTCCTCTTCAATGTAGTTGTCTCTACATTTATATGCTCACACGCTGCGCTCTTGTGAATTGTTGTCTCTATGTTGCCTCGGTTTCAATGTTTTGCTCCGTGTAACAAATGCATCGTTGGTATTAGTGGACGAAGAGGTTGGATATTATGACATTTAATTTACCTAGTTGATGCTCAATCTATCACGCAGACCTGTATGTAAAACGTCGGTCAATGTCTCGCGCTCCCGTGAACATTTACGTATGTATAACGAACAGATGTGCATACATGAGTGCGAGAGTTGGAGAACAACAATAAGGCATTAATTTGTAGCTATGCCCTCTCTCCCTCGTATTTAGGTGCCAAACGTGGCCGATAAGTAAATATTAAATACTCGATGAAGTTCTGCTTAATGCTTGGTCCATGGTATATTCAGTATGATGTGTGCATAAGCGATCGATTTATTCATGGTCTCTTCTCTACATGCGCTTTCTACTATTGGTCTGTATAGGTGTACGCGTACGTGAAGGTATGCATATATGTGCGCATGCATATACGGTCATTCGTTCACGCTGCATGACTATTTGACAAACCCGCCTTCCCTTTCCAACTCACCCTCTACTGTATTTCAATTGCTCTCTAGAACACTGTGTGTGCGTGCAATTCTCTTTGGGCTGGGTATGTGTATTTGTGGATAGTGTACGCGTGTATATATGCTACACGAGCGATATATTAATCTTCAGAGACTGTCGAGTGGTGCCGTTGTTGTTTCAACCTGTAAACTTTGTTTTTGTTGTTGTTGTTGTTGTTGTTGTTCAACCGTTGTTGTTTTCAGCGAACGTGTAAGTTATTATAGCCATCTCGAGGTGTTGCGGTCGTGATTGTCCACGGGAAATTTTTACGTGCGGCAATCTCGTGCAAACGTATTCGGACCCGGGGAGTAGTAGAAGAAAGTTTGTAATTATTGTTGGCTGGGTGAAGCTTATACATTCAACGCAATTTATGATTGGCTTACCTCTAAAACATAATTCGATTGGGATATTTGCTAAGTAATATTACACTTTTTGTCTTGATTTCATCTTTTCGCGCGCACTTTGCAAACACTTTTCGCGCTTACTTTTTTTATTTACCGAACGGAGACTTAATGCCTGTTAAGAAAAGTTTGTTGAGTGACGGAAAATGAATTATAAAGGTCTGTTGCTGCTGCTTCTTTGCCGCTTTCTGTCCGCACTTTTATTCTTCGAACCATTTAACCTTTGCTGGAAAATGGAGAAATAATTTTAAAATTTAGGTTATATGCGAATTCTTTTGTCAAACGAAAGATTCCTCCATTTGGAATTGCACTGAAAGACGTATAATGACGAATCTATTAACATTTTTTCTCTACAGACTGATTTTTTCATTTGTAAAACTGATAATAAGTAAAGAAATATTTAAGAGCATTTCATTGATAATTATCAGAATTGCATACATTTTTTAATCAGAGTGATTTTTGAAATTTGAACATCTCAAAAAAAGGCGAGCCTAATTATTGGCTTAAAACATTCATGGCAGCAAGAAATTTTTTTAATGTATGTACATAATAAAGTAATATTTCACTTTTAAATCAGTAATTAAAAGGGATTCCGGAGACTAGCAGTAAGTTTTCATTCCTCCGGAGGTACGTGGGAAAAATTAATTGCGGTATCATTATGAATGCCGTAACGTGAACTTTAGGTAAAAGGTTAGTTAGCGAAAAATCATTGTGCCTCAGCGAGTGCACTACTTTCCCTTGCGCTTATGGAGAGGCAGAGAGAGAGAGAGAGAGAGAGAGAGAAAGGACAGGTGCACGCGAGGGAAAAGAAGATAAGGCGAGCAACTTCGTTATTCAAACGTATGCGATCTTTTAATAAGTGACGAACTCGAATTTGTCACGTTCGTTTCTTGAGAACTTTCTCATTTATCAAATAAATAATACGAGCAATAATTGAACATCTTTTTCTCTGTGAAAAGAGATTCACAGAGCCAGCTCATAAAGTAATTTGGTCTACAAAAATTAGAGTAAATGGCTGCGTATACTCCCGAAGCATGAAGCTCATGAACGGCGACAAATTTTTTGTGTGCGTCCTGCAGTAAGACAAAGAATGATGTTATGAATAAGTGCACGAAAAGGAAAGTGGCGGTACAGAAGATGAATGCCGAAGTTCACACAGATAATAGCGCGCTAGAGCAGATGCAGTGCCGGGGCAACGAAAGAGAGGACCATGATAATACGCGTGTGATAAAGAGTATATGCGAAGGAGTGAGAGAGAATAAGAAGGAGAGACCTAAGCGTAAAACCACAGTACGGAATGACTACTGCGCTGTCGCCGTTGCTGCTGCTGCAACGAGGCGGACGAAGAGAGCTGCGAATGAGAGAACTTTAACGTCGAAGAAAGCCAAGTGGCCCTCGACTAATTAACATAATTGAAATCACTTTTACCCATAAACGAGAGTTGCAACTGCTACTACTATCACTATTACTACCACCACAACTACTGCAACTTTTGCTGGTACAATGAGAGACGATGACGACAAGAGAAAATGTCCTTCTTCCAACCGCACAGTATGCGCGCGCGACCGCTCAGTGGAAAACTTTTTTAGTAAGTACTTTCATTGGCTAATTTTTCCGTGGACTCAGAGAACCGCACGAAAACTTCGGAAAGCCAGTGAAAACCCAGTTACACGCAATCTCAAAAGTCGTATGTGCCACTTTACGACGAGCAAACCAAAGCCAGGCGACGCGCCAAGCACAGCACTCTTTCAACTTATATAAAACTTGCGCTGTGGCACTGAAAAAAGGTTCCTTTAATGCCGCTACCTGCTCTCCGAATGGAACGATCGTGCAAAGATTTATATTTAAAGAGAAAATTGGCTCTTACATACACGAATGTGAGATATGAATCACTGCAGTAATTACGAATTCGTGAGAACAATTTTTCTCATCTCTGAAGCACCTGAGTGATTTTATAACTACCCAAATTGTTGATGTTGAAAGTGATGCACACATTTTGATTGCCATCCTCACTTGTGCGTGTATATTAATGGATCGTTATGGCTTCTACATAATGTATGTATGCCTTTCGCAAAGATAATCTCAATATGGTTTGCTTGGGACATGTTGGTCGATTGGTATTGATTCGAGCATACGTGATCATATCAGGATATGTATGTTCCGGATACATCATCGTGAGCTTCGATCTGCATATGCTCGCACGTATGATTGTGTATTTATACAGATATTTGCTGATAATTAGCAGGTTGTGGTGGCACTGCTCGCATTAAAGGTGTGTTTTGAAGCGATAGCAAGTTAGTAAAACAAACGTAGGAGGATACTAATGTCGAAGAAAAAAATCGTTAAAGCCACTTGAATCAATCAGAGAACAAGCTTTGGTATAGAAGTTCAAGCCTGCAGTATTCGCCATCGAATGAGATCCAATAAAGAGCAATTAAGCGAGCTCAAGTGAGCCAATAGGTCATCGATTACACAGTCAAGACTGCAAAGCCTCGAAAACTCATAAACTCGATTAGCTTTTGCTGTAGCCAAGTGCTTAAGGCTAAAGCGCAAGACCTATGAGGAATCGCCTCTCCGTGTAAAACTGTATCGCGTTTGCTTGTAGCTCAAACCAACCAGAGATTCGACCCCACTGAGCTTTACGATATATTCCGTGTACTACTATTCGTTGAGAGTATACATACACGTACATACTCTGCGATGTGTGTCGCTAGGTGCTTAACTTTTGTCTTCCTAGACCTGTTGAGTGTGCGCTAGTGCTGCAGCTTCGGGGTCACTAATATCCGGTACACTGCAAAACGAGCTTGCAACATTTACATTTTTTTCCGAAGTGCTTGTATATCTCTCCCTATCGTGTGTTTAAGATCCCTCGTGTGTCTATGTACTCATGCGTATGCATAGGTTTATATTATCTATAGGCCAGGAAACATTTAAAACGATGTCACTAAGTCGTCTGCATCAAGAGTAAGATGTAAACATAAAATGAATTTTGTCAAAAATTTCTACATTAATTTTTTTTTTCAAATTTTGCATCAAATAATTCTGCTAACCGCGATAAATTTTAAAAAAAACCTGACATCGGTCTTATTTCACACCCCATCGGTATGAAATTTCAAACGCATTCGGCATTCGGTATTTTTTGTGGGATTTCGTGTGCTTGGGCGAAAACAAAAGCTTTCGCATGGTAACGAAATATCCAAACAGAAGTCGCCGACACCGTATAATTAACCAAAAAACGAGTCGATACGTCTCAGTGTATATGTGTGCATGCTTGAATCGGTTACGGGTAATATACGCTCTCAAGAGTTCGAGGAGATCGAACGCAAGTGCGTAAACGAACGAGCGCATATAATAGGGTTTAGTGCAATGATCGGAATTTCATCACGAGAAAGCGCAATACACATACTGCACCGAGCATGTGCGCCGCTGGAGCAGTCGCCGCCGCCACCGCTATTGCCATCGTTATGGTCGTTGTCTCGCCGCAAAGGTGGAAAAGGAGTCTGCCTGAAGATATTATTCCTGACCAAAGGAGCAGCAGCAACAGCAGACTTGCTCCCGAAGACAATCGCAACTAGTCTCTCTCGCTCTCTGTCTCGCTTTCGATCGTGACAATGCAAGTCGGCATCGTTTGATCGACAAAAAACGTTAGAATTTCGCAAAAATCGGCACTGTTCTGAGGTGGAGGTCGATATCAGGGGCGGGTTCTTATGCGTACGTATAAGTGTGTGTGAGTGTCTGTCTGTTTGTTTGTGTGCGCGCGTATGAGCCTGCTATACCTCCCTCATTTCTGGATATATCGTCTCGCGCTTCCCAGAGTCTCTTCGTCGTTTGGGCGGTCATCGTGTTTGTTTTCTCTCTTTTCTGTCGCGTACTCTTTCTCGTCGTTCGTAACTGCATCGGTAGCAGCAGCAGTAGCCACCGCAGAGAGACAGAGAGCAGCTTCTACTATCCTCTCCGAAGAGCTATATAAGCTCGCTTCATTCGAAACGTGGCAGTGACTAATTATTTAGGGTGCAGCTCACAAGATCGTGCATTTCTTTTGCGCTGGCTGCCTCCGTCTGTCTGTCTCTCTCGGTCTTTCTCTCTCGTTGTCAGTCGCCACTATATGTAGTGCAGCAACGATAGTTTTTTATTCCCGATCTTACTTTTCCCCGTTTCTTTTTTTACCTTTTGCGTTCGCATAGAGAGAGCCGAATGAGAAACACTTATATGGACTTCGTCACTGCGAACTCACGCACACACTCACATACACACGCGCTCGCTCGTTACGTGGTTTTATAAGACATACACACATACATTCGCATAGCTATATGCGAACGCGGCCATTGTTTTACACTGAGAACTGCTATTGCAACGAAGCAATTCACAGAGTAAAGAAGAAGAAGGAGGAGGAGAAGGAGGTGCACGCGAGCCGCGGGCTATTAGCAATTCAAATTGGCCGCAATTTTTTGAGCACATTTTTGACCTCCTGTATCGGCCGTTGTCGCCGCCGCCGCTTTGGGCACGTTCTTATATTCTTTGCCGAAACCTTCAATCCTTATTAAGACTACCCTCTCTCTTTTTTCCTCTCTCGCTCTCATTCTCTCTGCTTGCTTTGTTATCTGTGTATGTGCGTGTATGAGTGCGCGAAATGCTCGCCGCCTGTGTATTTTTGTTTACCTATAAGTTTACAATTCTTCTCTTCGCGCAAAAGTAGTTTAACCATAATAATTGGTCACTGCTTATCCAGACGCTCGGGAAGATTGGACTTATTATGCGCGGGCACAGTTCGCAAGTACGCATATACACCTTCCTTGTGCTCCTCTTTGTGCATACACACACATTCGTCCTCGTGGAATTTTCTATACAACGCGAAAGAAAAACTCTCTTTCGCGCACACGCTTCTTCTTGCATCTGTGCCGCGCGTGCTCTCTATGGGAGGTGAGCGCCTTTAAACGAGCTCTCGGTTGCCGAGACGCTCCTCGCGTGTGTGGGTACATTTTTTGTTCTCCTTGCTCTCCCTCTACATATGCCGAGCGCTCAACTGCTCGCTGCTCGTGTGCATGTGCGTACGTGTGTGTATGTGTGTGTACAAGTACAGAAGGAGCTGCTCCAGCGGCAGAGTGGGTGCATCGAAATTCCGTTAAGACGCGAGACGAAAATTGATAGCTGCCGAACCTCGTGGAATTTCACGAATTTTTTTCCCTCCTCCGAGTGAAGCGCGCTCATGAAACTCTTTACAGTGTGTTACGGTATTTATACTTTTGTTAAATTAAATGCGATTCTTTCTTTCTCAAGGTTTGCGACTTGCATCTCTCCTGCGTTTGCTGATCAGTTTTTTGTTGCTTTTTAGCTGCACTCATTTTGCGCAGTGTTCTTGTCTTTCATTTGTATAGCGCGTGTGTGCAACAAAAGCGAATGCTATTTTTTGCGAAGCTTACTTCTACGATCGAAATGTCACTGCGTGAAAACGAAGCGAATTTAAATGAATTTTAATGGCTCTTGAAACATTGCTTGTTATATATGCTGACACGATCGAAGGTCTACTGTAGCTCAGCTTTTAATTCCAATAGATATTCGAACTTGGACGCGTTATTAATTATACGAATTTATAATTCGCGGCTGGACCAATCCGCTTAAAGCTCATCGTCAACCCCATATTTTCGTATTATTTCGAAGGTACCACTGCTTCATTTACATATTATATATTCACTGTATACCATGTTTTAAATGGTTTGAGAGTTGCAGCTAGGAAACAACGATTATAATATTTATTCTTTTAAGTACGATCGATGGTCGACAAAAATAAATCTCTTTGGACTAATATCATCATAGTTTAATTTAAAAATTGATTCAGCATTTACTCATGGCTCTACTGACCATTTATTAATCTCACTTAAATCGATCAAGCGACTAGACGCTCGTTAACTCAGTCTAATTATAATATTATTTTTATTTAAAAAATATATAATTTTTAACTACACAAGAAAAAATGAACTTTTCAATTAAAGAAAAAAATGATTCTCATTAAATTGGATAATTAACTTCTATAAATACAAATTATTGATTTTCTCCGTGATTCAACCGCAAAGTCAAGTGAATTTTGATTTATCGAAATGATTTTTAATGCAAAAATGCAAAAATCTCTACAGATGTCCGTCACTCAAATGATCCATATCGCATAACTGTCCGCAATTGAAAAAAATTTATTAAAACTAATTATGTACTCTTAAAAAACACAATGAAAAATAAAAATCCTGAACATTTCAGTTCTTTACATACTTCATATTCTTTTATCGAGGAGTACATTCATTCACTTTTAATATCACACACTATATGAGCGTTTTTAAATTATATGCTTTTATTTTTTTGTTGCTTATTCATTTGATATTTTCGGTGACATATGACACAACCTTGGCAAATAAAACACAACGATAGCAATTACGGTGTACAATAATTTCATGGAAATAAAATAAAGATGTGATAAAGAATGAAGTAAACCAAGCACAAAAGTTTGCTGTATTTTTAAATGCAATAACCAAGTCTTTTGTTTATATTAATTCTTAACACATGCTATTTGCAGCTCTAGTACAACTATTAATTTTGTCAACTTCGTCAGTCGTATGTACGTATGCAGACCAGAAACTGTGCTTGATTGCCTTGTTAATCTTCAAGTTACCTAACTAGTACATAATCGATCGAGAGGGAGAGACAGAGCGGATTGGATAAGGGTTTCCGAGCACTGATTGTCGCGCTACCCCATGAGTACTCGATTGAACGCGTTGCTGAGTTTTGCAAACGATCGAAATATTGATTTAAAAAACTGAGCTTTGCATCTTAGATAAAATATTTATGTTTAAAGTATTTTGAAGTAGTTGTTTCTGCTACAATTTAACAACACAGAACGTAATTGCAACAGTAGTTTGGATTTAAAATTAAAATCCTATCAAGCCCACTCGACACAGTTGAAGATGTGTAGGTGCTTATTTGCATAGGAAAAGTTGGAAAGTAAATTTGAAAAAAGTATCTTTGCCTTGAACATTTTGAAGTTCACTGAGATCGTTATATTATTACGAATACATTAGAATTCCAGATTTCACTTATGGTTCAGTTCCTTGTTGGCCAAGCCATCGTGCGCAGCTGTGCTTTTTTCTTTTCTTTTTATTTTGTAACTCAAGCGCGCAACTTCGATAACTCAAAGAGCTTTAAAGAAGATGAAAACGGTTATGTTATCTAGAAAAAAACTTGTAAAACTTTTATAACTAGATTGAAATGATATTTTATTTATAACATAGAAAAACGTATTTTTTATGCCGACAAGTAGCAACTTACATAAGTATTGCAACGAGTGTATTTTGTGTAAATTTTTAATAACGCAATTGATCTATCGCTCAATTCTTCGTTGGCTTTAAAAAGTTTAGAATCAAAATAGGGAGTTATCTGAGCTTGTCTAAAACAAACGAGAAGCGCCCCCTCGTCGTTACTTAACAACTTATGCACACTGTCGAGTGAAAATCGAACTTTTCGCAAAGCACATCGCGTGAGCCATTGTAAGAGTTTGTGAAAAAGCCGCGCTGTTTTATGTATGCCGTACGCCGAACGGGTTTGCACGATTTACGCCTTTTATTTGTAAATAAATAAGATGTGCATGTAAATTCTTATAGGTACAAGCAGTTTCAACTCTCTTTTACAAGTTAGCTTGGCAAGCGGGGCTCATCCCTTATACAATTCAATCGAAATAACAGTTTGTATACTTTCAAATTCTCTTCTACTGGCAAAGGTTATAAACGACTAAGGCAGACTGGACTGGACAAAAGGGGGTGAAGAAGTAAACGTGCAGACGGATGTCTTCCTCGGCTCTCTATAATAACAAACTGAAAAAAAGAATCTTTGCTGAATGTGTCTATATATCTAACGGCTGCATAATGCAATCCAGGGTAACAACTTTTCGAAATGAAAAATAGAGTAGCAAAGAGCTACTACTGTGCGTACGAGAGTCGCTCACCTCTATAAGTTTCGACATGGATATAGCAAAGAAGAGACTGTGTTACTTATTTAACTTTCAGCTGTAGCTAGGGTGAAATATCTATACTACTCTTTCATCTTCTTTTTCTTTCTTCCTCTCTGGAGAAAACGGACATGGCATTTTCTTATACAAAGAGACCATGTAAATAGAATTATTTTTTGCTTATTTTTAAATTCAAACTCTATAGTAGATGACGCATAGACCATTTACGTGATTTTCTACGTGCAAATTTTTCCTTGAAACTATTCTACTAGGCACAATATTACATAAGCTTCTTGTTTGTTAAGTCTTTGTCTTATGGTTTTAACAGAACGAAATAATTTCACGTTTAACTTACTAGCAGGCAAACATCTACCCATACCCATAGAATTTTTAATCAACGAAACATTACGAAGTTTTGATTTTTCCGATAACATAAAAATGTATGCAGATCAAAAAGCAATTTTTATGTGATATTTCATGAAAGCAGTACCCTAGTGAGAAATGCATACACTAACTCATCTATAATAATTCAGCTAAGATTGAGTTATTTTTATGGATTTAAAAGAGAAGTTTCTAGAACAAGCACTCTATACGTTTTCAATCTGGCAAGTGGCGTGGCCTGCCGGCACAGAGTGATGTCCTTGGAGACCATATTTTCTATGTACTCTCAGAATTTTCTATTTGATCCTGCGTCTTGGGAATCAGATGACCACTCCATTTTTCTGTACTCTGACTTTAGTAGCGCGAGTGGTTTCACTAGTGTCTACTCTCGATTGAAGTAATTTGGCAATTTTACAAAAATTTTAAAATATTTTTCATGGAACAATTAATCGTTCAAACTTTATGTCACATGTTTTTTTGAAAAGTAACATTTTGGTCTTCTATTTGTTTAATTTAGGAAATGCACATATTAGAACATAAACTAGTGGCAACTATAATTGCAGAACATAAATAATGTTCTGAAGTATTCAAGTTAATGCAAAAAATAGACATCATTCCCTTTTATTTGCTGAGATTCCGTTTTGCCAAGAAAGTGAGAAATTTAACATCAATATCAAAGTGCACCGCAAGCTTTTCAAGGAAAGAAAGGTTAAAGTGAGATCGATTTCAAATCCTCCCCAGTTTATACAACGTTTTAGCGTAAAAAGCAACATGCTTCTATCCGTAGAATTTTTCTGTCTCAGTTTTTGTGCACTCTCTTATTCTTATTTTCAGTAGACGATGGAAAAACGCTGTATTTCGTGATGTAGTAGTTGCTTTCTTGTGGAAGGCTTGTTCCAAAAAATAGAGTACACACGTAGACAAGACAAGCGTTTACCTTAATAAGAGTAAATGAACTATATATTGATTCTAGGGTATTGTATAAAAAAAAAGAAGAGACAGTCGAATGGTAAAGGACTTTCGTGCACGAAGGGAGAAAATTCGAGAAAAAAAATCAGGTAAAAGATGAATTATTTATCTCGTGGGATGTATAAAGTAGTATCGGTCCTGGATGGAGTAGAACGTAGGAAGTAAAGTAAAAAATGTATAGGAAAGCTGTGTACAGCATCGACCATTCTCTTTTGCCAAAACGAACTTTTGATGCAGCTTTAGTGCTTATTAATGTCTCGTAACGGCAACGTTTTTATATTTAAACCTCTCAAATGTAATGTCCAAATTATTATACTGAAGAAAAAAAATTTAGCATACCTAATACTTGTTCATTCAAACTTGAGCAATACTTTCTTGAACTGACAAAATATTTTTTTGAATAAATTTTTTAAACTATACCAAACGTATGAAGTCGATTGAATGTAGTTTTAAGATATATGAATAGGCTTGGCATTAGTTCTGATAAATTTGTTAACTATTATTTTAGACAATTTCAAATACAACCAAATGAAAAGAACACCCTCAAAAACATAAGTTGTAATAGTTTTCATCATTTTTCTCGTGTCGATTGAAACTTGGCAAGAGTAAAAAGTTGAAAATCAAAATCGTGTCCTTTCGGCGTTAGTGGGTCAGTATAGATTATTAGTGAACACATTTTAATTTTCTCTGTAAGAATTGATATGATCTTTACAACCATAATATTTCGACAAATCAATAAGCGTGTTGCAGATACTCGTCGACTAATCAGATGAAGAGTACAACGATTTCATATGATTTTTTTAAAGAGAACAATAATAAACAAATTTTTATTCAAACTTACTATCTGATCCTTTTGACATAGTATCATCTCTGTTCTGAGTCCTTCCACAAAGTTAAAGAGCGAGTGCTTGCACAAGGTTTTGGCACTTAAATACATTAGTAGAAACTTGTTTAGTTTCCAGTGAATAATAAGAAAATTTCCGAGTCTCATTATTTTGAATATTCTGAAAAAAAACAAAGATAGATCAAAATTAGTGAATACGGAGTGAAATCCTTATTCATTACTTGAATAATTTTCTACATAATCTTATTTATAGTATAAAAACCAGGTTCAGAACGTATGCCATCATATAGGTAATTTTTTATTTAAGTTACCCTTTTCTCTACATCGAGCACATTTCTTACTCTACTTTCGATATTCTTCTTATAGTTCTAAAATGATAAATACTTTAAATTTATCAAAAAATATTATTTATTGATGGATACGTCTGTTTTTAAAAATGTGGCTCGTGTCGTCCAAGTTAAAGGTTCATGAGACATGCAAGATCAAATTTATCATAGATGCGTATACTTTAAGTATCACACACTGTTATCAGGTTTTCCGTATATGAACATGAGATGTCGATTTCTACCGTCGAAACGCTCAATGAAATTTTCACACATTCGATAAACACCATTGTGAACAAACTCGCTCATTTTGAAACTTTTCCACGAATACAGTGCACGCAGAAACCTTTATGTATACGCACACAAACATGATTAGCATCGAGGTAGGCCTCCGTTTAAACAAGTGCATTGGTTGTGCCTCCTTTTTTGGGACCTTTATCAAACCGAGCCACATTGATTCGAAAAAACAGGCGCGTTTTGGTACTGGTCTTTTTCTCTCTCTCTCTCTCTCGTCAAAAAAGAAAGAAAACTACTTTGTACGTGTAATTTATGCAGTATAGGTTTGCACATGCTTATGACAATCTGAATGATTAGGAATAACGAATACAAATAATGGATAAATCAACAATATTATCAATTAATGAAGATAACGTTAGGGTCGAAAAAGCATCTCTGCTACACGTTGTGGTATACTCATTGCATCCTTGTTTTTCCTATCCCTAACTTAAAAGGAATCTAAAAACTCTGATGGAAAAAATTTCATCACTTTTATTCAACTCACAATTCGGAATCAATATCTTCGTACAGTAAATATGATTTTGATATACTCTAAAAAAACGACTTTGTTTCTATTTTCGAATTAAAATCAGTAATCAATATAGTCGACGTGTTTATTCAAGTTGCGAATTGTCTGTTAATTATACATAATTCCATTTTCAGTAATGGAACATCACCATTTTATCGACTTGTTTATATTTATTTTCATAACATGATAAGTAAATGTTGATTATCAGATCCAAAAATCAAACTTTTGATAGGACGGAATTCCCAGGAGTCTTCTATTCTCCAACGGGCTAAATGAAGTTTGTTTCCAAATATTTATCTTATACACAATATACCATCAAACATGTAAGTGCAACGCGCGAGAAAAGAATAGCACAGAAGCCGATCGAGATGAGAGACCGGGAGAGAAAAAAAGAAGGAGAGAAATACGGAGGAGGATGACGAGGAGCAAGAGGACACACGCAGCTTCCAAAGGAAAAGGAGATGGAGACTACCAGGATGATGCGAAGCACGCGGCTCACGGTATATATCTTCGGGAACTTGACCACCGGTAAGACAGAAGAAGAGAGAAGAGAGAGAGAGAAAACGAGACGATGAGCCTGTTTGAGCGTACGAGTATTCGCCGAGGAATTTGCCGTGGCATTTCATTGCTTTATTATCGGTTATAGGGATTTTAAATTGGCGAATTAAAGCTTGCTCTCTCACTCGAACCTCGTACATATATATCGTTGCCGATGTTGCTCCTGTCGCTTATATGTATATATCATACCCACGTGTGCCACGGAAATTTCATGTTAAAGCCATCCGTCGCATGTGCATGTATAATCATGAGATTTTTTCGTAATTGTCTTCGCGTTGCTCTGCTGTACCTACTGCACGTGTGTATACTCAACAGCCATAATTATGGATAAAACATTGTTCAGTACTCAAAAGTTTTTATACGTACCCACATTATGAACATCTTTATACGAATAGTATAATTTACAATTGATCGATATTATGATTTTTGTCGCAAAGTTACGAAGCCTACTGATTAATTCATGTTGTATTCATAACGCACGTACACATTCCGTCTCATATTTAAAAATTGATCTGTTAATAGAAGAAGAAGTTTTGATTCATTTGATACGTTATTAAATTTCACGAAGTACATCCTTTGCAAAATCAGATCGAGCAGTCATAAAACAGATAAATTAATTTTTAGTATTCACGATGTACATGTTTTTACAGTAATTTCATGGATTACAGAAAATCAATTTCTTTCACCTAAATGAATTCATGCGTTTTTATTAAAAAGTTATTTATGTGTTAAAGGTCATTAAAGAAAAGCGTAATATAACCAGAGAGTTGTCGCAACATTGATTGATCAGATAAGATCGTTTGTGTGTTGATTCGAATATAAGCACAAAACCAATAAGCTTAACTGCGTACGAGGCGGCAACTATACGGCACATTCATCTCAGTGTAGTAAACTGAGTTGAGAAGATTGTACACCAGCACGTGCCCTACAGCCAGTCAGTCGGTCTAAAGAGCGATAGATAGATAAATAGATATGTAGATAGGTATATTACAGATTGTTCGGCTCCTCAGTAATATTAGCAACTTCGTCGATGCGCATACACATGCAGCCGGGTTTGTCTCATAGTCTCGCGGATCAAATTCTCAGATTAACGTAAACGCATCAATTATAACGGGAGCAGCTCGAGTGCAAGCTCCAAAGCTTAGAATATAGTACTTTGTCGTCTCGTTTCTGTTTCACCCTCTTGATAGCAGTGCATCGGCGACGATGGCAGCGCAGCAGCAGCAGCAGCAGCAGCAACGCTTTACTCAAGCTCGAATTTACGAATCTTGCGAGTGTGTGAATACACTCGCGCTCATAGTCTCCCGAGTAGTCGAAGAAGAGACTTGCGAGACGTGAGACATTGCTTTCGACTCCACCTCTCATCTTCGTATTGCTAGAAAGAGAGTGAGAGAGATAGAGGAGACGTAGAGGCGGAGAGAGCTTTTCCCTCGGCTCGCATTACCCTAACAGCGACGTAGTACTGGCTGCGACATTACTCTGCACTGCGCGCGTCTGTGAGCTTTTATATCTATACATAGAAAACATTCTCGCTCGTTCTCTCTCTCTCACTCTCTCTGTAGCAAGCTCGACGGCGATGATCATGATTTTTGAGACAAGTCTCTGTAGAACGAACTCGCGAATATTAAATTACGGGACTGAGAGAGAGGGAGAGAGGGAAAACGAAAGAAGTCTCTCGTTAGTGCATTATTAGTAGCCGTTGAAAGAGAGCTCCAAATGATATCGTTATATCGCTCGAGCACTCTCCATTTGCATTTATTATATCGGGAAACGTGCGCATCTGACGATGCTTTTGCCAGAATCGATTTAACGACTTGATACGCATACATTCAAGTGCGCACACGTGCCCTCAATGGTTTATATTATGTCCATTGAAAAGTGGTTTTCCGTTGTCCTTCATTTGTTTATTAATGATAGATACCCGTTCTATTTTGTTACTGCTGCTATTACAGCCCTTTTGAGGACAAGTACGTTGTGACTATGTGATATTAACATGAGCCAAAGCATTAATGGCATGAAATAACTCATTATCGAAGCTATGGGTCATGTGTGCGTTAGCCGTAGTCATACGTTATTATCATTAGTACCTTTGCCTGAGCACGTCCATGTGCATGAATTTCGAATACGTGTTTGCGTGTCAATAGCCTCACAAATGCACTTTAATGTATATAGGATTCACATTAACAACTAAATTATTCACCTAACTCACTCCGGACAATTTTGTGTATTTTAGTGTCGAAAATAATTACATGAACATTTTTACTTGGTATAAATAGTCACTTCGCATAATTATTCAGGTGTCGAATGTTTATTTACAGAACGCATATTTAAAGCTGCGGGATGATTGTTTAAATAGATAATTATCTTATACATGTTAGTTACTATGCAATCGAATAATTTATTTTGTTGATATTTAACAAAAATTACTTTTTTTTTTTGACATCATGATGTCAAAATATGGAAATTTTTCTGGAAAATAGTGGAATCTTTGAATGGGAAATCATGCTATAGACAGTGTAAATTTATTTATATTTGAAATAAAAAATGATGATTAATACAAAAATCAAATATTGTACATTAATTTTTAATATGGAATATTATTATAAATAATTTCAGATACTTTAACAAAAACTGCAACGTAACAGCCCTGATGCAGTTATTGATGTTATAAACGTTCGCTACCCCGCCGTGATATGGCATAGTATCGCATGGTATAGCTGCTCCGATGGTAACTTATCATGCGAAGCTTCGATACAGTTCTTCTACACATGGTATGTAAATTCTTCCAAGTAATTTTTCTAACTATGATAACAGGTTTAACTATTCTACAGTAGGAAATATTTACCATACAACATGCGATATAGTATTTTTTACGTATCTTTAAGGGGCTATTCTAGTTTATCGGCCAAAAAAAAGGTATTTTTCGCGAATTTTTTCCAGCAAACTATGACAGATATCGTTTAAAATCTTTTTAGGCTTAATAAAGGGATTATAGAAGTTCACAAAAAAAATTTATTGCATTTACTGTACATATATATGTGTGTGATGCAGCTATGTATGCATGTAAGAAAAAAACAGGTCCGCATTGTCTCAGTGATTTAGTTAGAACGAAAAATCCGAAACACAAAATAAGATATGCTTATTATTCAGTGGATGGATGACTGCATGTGGAACTAGGATTTTGGTTTTTGGGTTAAAAATAACAAAATGGAGGTCGTTTGAAAAAAAAGTATCGAAAAATACAGATAAAATTTCAGCCCGATCGATCGAGTGGTTTTCATGTGTTTTTAGGTATCGTTTCAAAGCAATTTTGATAATTTAAAAATATACAAAAATTCATCGTAACACCTCTAAGCCATGGGTAAAAAATGGTCCCTTTGGAGTATTTGAGTAGCGGATTGGCTCGCGAAAAGGCATATTTAATGCATAAATCAAAGCTCAGGAAGTACACGACGCCGCTGGCCACGGACACACCGGCGCTATACACTATATATGCAAATATTGTATGGTATATATGAACGTGCGCGCTAAAGGCTTATGTAAGGATCGAATCGCTGAGCATGCAGTAAAGTATGTATATATCTATGGGAACGCCATCTTGACCAGCGGCAGTGAGAGGGTAGCTTTCAAAAGATGGTAGCGACTTTTCGTGGGGCTGTATACGATCGGCTATATACACATGAATCTTTTATATCAATTGCAATAGGGCGTATATCGACGTATCCAAAGATTATTCTTGCACTGATATTCGCATAAGTTATTTTATTGTGAGAAAAAATTGCTACGAAATCCGTGTAGAACTCTCACAGCGCCACGAGATGATAAGAATAATCAGTAAGAAAACGCCACTAGGAAAACTACTCACAGTAATATCGTTAGTAAAATTACTGCATGAAATTATACGCGTCTAATTAGGCATATAGAGCAGCCTCCCTTGCGAGCATCTCATCAGCTTTATGCGTGCGCGCAACGCTTGAGTCTGAGATCGAAGGATGCTCGGCTCCGTCTTTCTCTCTCCGTCTCTATCTCGCGGAGTCTTTCGCGGTGAGCAGCTGACACGTTCGCCAGGAGTGCGCTGATAAGAGATAATGTGCCTGTACTGCTGCTGCTGCTGCTTCTACGTTGAGCCCATAACACGCCCGCGCGAAGATGCCGGCATTGTAACGAACTCTAAGACGACACCGAGAGAGGCAATCGTCTTTATGACTACAGCTGCAAGTGATATGGTCTACGTTGTTATATACATGTATATAACGTCGCGCGGAGCACCTTGGGCATACACACTTACAAAACATAACAAGCGCAGTACAAACCAACCCCTTTTAAGAGCAGGGCGTAACAACTTTGATTCAATGTTGCTTCCATGCGCGACGGAGGAGCTCCCTCAGCGAATCAGCAGTGAGCGCGAAAGAGCTCGCAGTTGCGTTTTTTTCTTTATGTGTCTGCTGCTGCTGCTGTTGTCGATGATACTCGTCATAGATTTTTCAGGCTCCTTGGGAACTGACTCTCAAGTTTTCTGCAAGAGTTGCGTAGAAAAAATTATGTTGCTCAGAAATGCTGCGCTATGCAATCAATCAACATTCCATCAAAAATTGTACCTTTTTCATTGTAACTTTACTTGAAAATTTTTATTTCAAAGTAGGGAAAAAATGCAATGAAAAATTTAAATTAAAAAAAAAGAAAGATCGTTTCCCCCGCATATACAGATTTATGCAAGCGGATAAAATATTCTGTAAGCGAAGGCCATGCGCGACCTGAAGCTACTCGGGCTAAATAAAATTTTCACTTGTGAAATGAACAAGATGCAAATTTGTTTCAGTATAGCTTCACGTTGAAATCCAATATTCCAAGCGCAATAGCATTACGTTGCTATACGCACGTTTTAAAAGCCGCATAATTATTTTAACAACCACAACGACACTCATAATCGCTGCTAGCAACAGCCCCACACAGCTCGTGCGTACGAAGATTTGCCCGTGTCAAACAATGGGAAAACCACGCAGCGGCCAAATCTTTTAGGAGAGAGAAAGTGAGAGAGGGATGATGGCATAGAAGTGAGAGCAAAACAAATAGCTATTTCCATTTTTCATCATGGCAGGCAGGTCCGCGAGCACGTAAACGCTTGCGAGTAGCCGCAGGCACGCGGGTGAACTTATAAAGTGGCAGTTCTCGCGCGCTCCGTGGGGTATGCCGTCGGTGTGTGCAAAGAGAGCTAAAACTACTCTCGCGACATTAGCTCCAATATTCGCAAAACGGATTCTCTCGGCTGCTGCTGCTGCTGCTACTGCTGCGCACCTAGAACAAGAGCCCCTTGCTGTAATGAGGTGGTTTCGATTCGGCGCCCGAGGCAACGTGTTTCCTATATCATCCTGTATCTATATATTCTGAAGTAGCTGCTGCTATTACATTGCCCCCGCATGTATGTAGTGTGCTAAGGTAGGCTTTTTCGCATTTCGACCTCAAAATGCAAGTAGGTATATCGATGTCTCTCAAACAATTTCGGCAAAAGTTTTAAATAGAATGACAGTTGTGAATTTAGAAAAGAATTCTGAACTTCAACTATTATTATTGGCGTGGATAAATAGTAATTTATTTTCAAAATCGCACAACGTTACGTAAACTCGTCAAATTATGAATGTGTCTTGCGGGATTTGCGGCCATCATTAAACTATACATAAGCATTATTTGGGTGGTTGGATTTTACTCTATAGCTCGATATAATTCGAACTCGGGGTGATAACAACATCTTCGTTGTAAAACCATTAACAGTTAATCGTGAAATGGCTTTATTGCTTGCTTGTTGACTATGTCCTGAGTATAATATTCATCCTCGGGTAAATGTATGGTTTTTTATTATGCACAATCAAGACATTTCTTGGGCTAAGCTGATGCCGTGTGTTATGACCAATATGTGAGAAGGAAAGCCGTGGGTGAAGCAGCGTATGCGTGTATGTACATGAAACTTATTTTGGCACTGCTGTCCACCATTAAATCCTTCGTTTTTGCATTATCTTACAGGTCGTTTTTTTAGAAATTTTGATGAATGGTCAAGCATGTGTCGAGGGACCAAGGGTCGAAACGTTTTATTTTTTCCTAATAATTCTTGCAATGAGATAATTTAATGGTGTGCTCTTGTAACGTAAATCCAGGGGAACCTCTTATAACGATTAGAGTCATGAATCTACTGGAAGAGAGTTATGGGATAGTATGATTTGTCATAAAAAAATTATTGCTTACATTTTTTTCGGAATAGCGTTTTGAGTGGAGAAAAAAATCTAGATTTTCTCCAAGATTAAGTGCCATCTATTTTACGTACTTCATTGAACAATTTGATAAAAACGAAATCGATAGAGATGAATAGTTCTTATTAAGATTACTTGCTCAATGACAGTTTTATAATTGGTTGGTTGCACTCGGCGGTGCCATGATCCTCTATATAATACCACCCTCTGCATTAATTGAATTTTACTTATTATCGAGAATTTCCGGTCGATGGCCTTTAGCAAACCCCGAAAGTAACATCAAAAGTTTGAGTCCTTTTAACTGAGTTCTAAATCACCCCGATTTCAGATACTTGCTATTATAACTTGATTTTAACCGTTGGAGGAACAGGATTTGAAAAACCCCAAAAACTGAGTTTTTGTATTAAAAAAAGATATAGGGTCACGTACAAAACATTAAGTTAAATCTTTGGAGGTTGTAACTCTTTAAAAGTTAAAGAGTTAAGTCAGGGTCAAAAAATGCATCATCGAAGCTGTGCGTATTCATGGAATCATCATTTTTTTGTCATGTTAGTACATTTTTTTAAGAAAAGAGAAAGAAAAGAAAAGAAAAGTAAAGTAATTCAAGCCTTAAAATTTAAGTGCGAACGAATTCTCATTGTGAAAGTGCGGATATTTCTCTTCTCTGTTCTTTTTCCTTCTGGTTATATATATATATATATGACAAGACGCGTATAAAGTTATTCGCTTCTTTTCCACATTGTCGTTTCTTTCTCTCTCTTTTCACACATATATAAAGAGCATTGTCACACACATACATGCACAGAGTAGAGCTGAGATGTGGGTGGTAGCGGTAAAGGCGCAAGTAGTATTTTCTCAGATTGAAAAGCTTTTGCGATGAATTACGAGCGCACCATAGGCGTTTCCGTGTACTACAAAACCCCTTCTGTATACTACGTGCACTGCTGCTTTAATGGAATTAGTATTTAATAGTTTGAAGCGGAGAGTACGAAGGCCGAAGAAAAAAGGAGAAACTAACAAAGTGTCGGGCATATCGGGCACGCTGCTAAATGCTCTGGCAATGTATCACTTAATAGCATCCTCGTTCGTCATAAATAGCAGTACACATCCTTCGGCATGAGCTAATACAAAAGAGAGAAAGAGAGCCAAAATTATTAATATCGTGTGCTTCGAAATTTCACCATTGTCGCACAAAATGGTTCGATGGGGAAAAGTTACATTTTTCCTTTTCTGCAGTCGAGCGGCCTAAGTAATTGAAGGTTAAGAATGTGAGATTACTAAAATGTTTCCCGCGGCGATATTCGTCGCACAAACTGTTTCGTTAGCCTATAGCTTATACATTATGCTAACTAAAAAGACCAATGCGAAGAATCTGTCCACTCGATAGTCGGAGCGATGCATCATTTTCTAGACATGTGACGGTAGAGCAGCGTGCACATTTGCACCCCAGTGCCTCGCTACACTGGAAGCGAACGACTCAATTAAATGTATACAAGTCGAAAGAGAGAGAGAGAGAGAGAGAGAGAGAGAGCGCAGCGAGAAAAAGAGTGTGGGGTTGATAGAGCAGTCGTCATAAATATGAATTATCCGCGGTAAACGCTCCCTCGAGAGCTCGTTGCTGCGAGCTAACCCGCGCTGGATGCACGTCCTAAAAGAGCTTTGAGCTGCGTGTTGCCGAGAAATATTTATTTCTCTTTCATCTTTTACTGATTTTCTTTTCTTTTTTACTCGCGCCGCGTACGCTTTTTATATATGATTTATTCGAAAATTTCTTCAGACTCGAACACCGAATTCGGACTTACTATTATAGATTAACAACATGTGCAATCGATGCGCTTGAGATTCATTACCAAAATTACATTCTCTAACGCGAGAGTACAGTTTTTCAAATGTATAGTACAACGGTTATGTGACGGCACAGATGTATTAGCATTTTATCGTGCTCTTTCGATCATTAGACTGCGGGTTTCCGGCTGGCACATGCGCTCACAACTCATTCTCATTTAGCCTGGTAATGGACACTTATTAAAATTAAGTACTTTGTTGAGTTCAGCAGATTGCTGCGTGGTGACAAAGGTACTGCAGCTGCTTCTGTGCCGTGACCAATGATATATCGTCAATTTTTTGGAAAATACTTTAGCGAGCGGATAATTATATAAGTTTTATTGCCAAAGTTTCGTGCGTGCACCATCGTCTGCAAATTCAAGCCATGTATAACATTATAAATTACTATAAACACAGAAAACGAGGTTTTCGAAGTGCGCGTGAACGTAACAATTACACTAGCACAGGTCCACAAAGCTCTTGCCCTGTGTAGTAAAACTAGCGCGATTATTTATCCGTCGAGAATTATCCCCAAACCTACTCTTAATGCTTTCGAAAGCCCGAAACAATCCAGTAGTCTGACGTCGCTCCTATTAAAGAAGAAGCGCTCGGTACGGCCTAAAACACCTCGGCACCTCTTAGCTTTTCCTATGTTATATTATCGCGGTATAATGTCGCGCTCTGCTTCCTTCCTCCTTGAGGAAAGCAGCATATATAAGAGACAAAAACATTTCGCCATGTATGCGCGCGTTCGTCCGCGCGGATCTCCGATTATATGTGCTCTCTTCTGTTCTGCTCGTGTATATGTATATACGTGTGCAGGAGCGCACTGCGCGTTGCAGGAAGCGCGTGCTTTGCTAACGATGACAAACGAGTCGAGTGCAGCTCTAAGACGCCATATTTATGCTAATCTAGCTCCTCCCTTATGCCTACGGTACCCTCACACACGAGCGAGCTTTCGTACGCGTTCACTCTCTCTCTTTAGCGAGCGATCCTATATCACTTACAATGAATTCCCTTTTGAGACTCCGCGCGCTACGCCGCACACGCACGCATACAAGCAAATGCTCGCGATATATATTTCGCAAGCACACGCAGAAAAGCTCGCGCACGAGCACACGTATACGTCCGTACCCATTCCGAGAGCTACTACTGCGGCTGTATGTAGCTGTTGGAGAATATGCGTGTACACATCCGGCTCGTATATGAGTATTTCTGCCGATAAGCGAGTGCGCGCGTGCGGTAACGCGACACTAGCTATTGCGGCAAATAGAAAGCCGTGGCGCGCGGGTTGGTATTGTGAGTTTAATTTAGAGCTTCAACTTGTGTCCAATTGTATTTATCGTATTCCTTTGTTTTAACTGACCCGCGAGCTTCTCTTCCTCTCCCTCTGCCTCTCCCTTTCCCTATGTATACATCACGCATCGAGTAAAAGTGTGTATATTTCTTTCACGTGCAATTTTTCCCAGATGAGAGACAATGTCCGTTAATCTTTATTATTTATGGGTAAAATGTGCAATTTTTTCTGCGCTCCGCGACTAATTGTATATAGGCTGAAAATAACAAGTTTAAGGGAGAAGGAAAAATGACAACAAGATAGCTTTTGATTTTGAGGGAATATTTCGTTACACGTTAAAGTATATGATAATGAGTTGCATAAATTGTTTGCTACGTAGAGTAATTAAAATAAATAAGGAACGTTACAATACGGATAACGGATGCCAATATAATATCCGTGCCGAGCATACGTACGAATGTCATCTAAAAGCAGAGCTTCACATTTTCAGAAATATGTAATACGCAAGGGTAAAATCAGCTTCTATATAATATTTAAAAGTCACTGGACATTGAACGGATGATGTCTCGCATAATCCGGCAGTAAGTAGTATGACCAATACGAAGGAAAAAAACCGGCAATCCGTGCGTTCAATTTTCTTCTCCTTTCTCATCTTCTTGCTTCGTGCGTACATGTGTGCGAGGAAACAAAAAATATCTTATACACAGCAGCACATGCAGGCAAGCGCGAGCAATATTCTTTTCTAGCTCTCGAGGAAAAGTTGAATTGTACCGCATATAGATATGCGCTGAAATTGGCCGAGCTGCCATATGCGCGCACGCGAGAGCCGTGTGTGTGTGAAACGGGCGAAGCTTTTCGGGAACACGCGCGCACGGCCTCGTGCATTACAAATTTAATCTTACAAATGGATCCGAAAACTTGGAAACAATGGAGAATATATGAATTGCGGTCGCATATTTCAGCAGTGGCGGCTATATAAGCAGACGTTCGCTCAGACTTTCTCTCCTCGCGCTTATGCACCGTCACTTTTATATCTAGCTTCGTGTGTGCGGCTACAATATTGTCAAGGCCGAATTTGCACGAGAGAGGGAAAGTATAGAGCGGCACACACGTACACATACATAGAAAGAATCGCTCGCGCGCTTATTCGCTCTGTGAGTTTTATGAAAAATGGTGGACCCACTTTTATGGTAGCGAGAAAGAGAGAAACGAGGAACGAGAGTGCGTAAGCGCGCCAAAGAACACAAACAGAGAGAACTTGGAGAATAAGACTTTCAGAGAGGACGACGTAATGTATGTATGGTTACTGTCTTATTTTTTTCGAGCACCACGCTCGTATATAATTGTTTTTCGGATCATACGATATCTGCCTTTGACTTGAAGAGAAAATACATCGATCAGAGTTGCATCAAAGTTTTTTCATCTTTCATTCCGTGAAATTGACGCTAAACGATGGTTTTATTATTTTTTACGCGAAACAAAGTGCCATTTTTATTTCTTCCTTAATTAATGATTCGTACTTACAAATTATTTATTTCAAATTTTTCTTATTGATTATAATTGATCTCATAAATTCAGACACGTGAAGTATCATTGTCGGTCCATCATTGGTGAAAAAATTATTAATTTAAGACGTCAAAGAGTCTAATGAATTCATTGTTCCCGCTTGCTACAACCGTGTATATGGTCCAAGTATCAAGATTGCATTTTGAACAAACGAAAAGCTCGGAGACACTGTTCGGCTCGATTCAATGAATTCTCAATAATTATAATATCGTATACTACGTTGGTTGAAAAGTTTCATAAATTTTGTCACGGTGCTCAAGCAAATGGCTTCCGGTCCAACGGTCGGACAATGTCGATAACGCTCTCTCTCTCTCTCTCTCTCGTTCTATATCTCTTTTTCGACGGCTCTCTCTCTCTCTCTCTCTCTCTCTTGCTTCTAACAAGGGGAGAGGGCAAATTCAATATCGCATTTGTTAGCGGCAATGTGACTCGTTTCGGCATTGTCCTATCGTATTGTTACAAAACTTTTCAACTGAGACGTCCAATTACCATATGAATTAAAGTTATATCGCTGAAAACGCATCATTCATTGATACGAGCTTGGGTGGCGTTTCAAGATGCGGTTTTGTTATGAAAATAATGATCAACTATAAAATTATCAAACAAAATAGTGTCGAATATACAATATGATTAGATTGTAATTCGTTTTAATCATAATTTTGCTTCAAGGGTGAATTTTTATAATACAATTATACATAACAAATATTAAACTATGCTGTGAATGTATTTTGTCACACTCATTTTTTTACGTGAAAATGTATTAACAGCGGGTTTTTAGCTTCTTTTGGTTCATAAAAAAGTGTAAATCGCATGTATATTGTATTTTTTCCAACATTGCTGTGAATTTAATAACTTATGTACGTGATAATAACGAACCGATACGGTGCAACAGCTAAAGGTCGCATTTCATATATCGAAAGAATATGCCGAACGAAGCTTTTTAGCAATATGACGAACGAGATGTTTGCTTTGCGCTTTATCATGCGCGCGCTACATTGTTGTATTCCCCGTATACTCCTGCCTCTTCCTCTCACTCTTTCTCGCGCGGCATGTTGCACCGTGCGGTGAAAAAATCCATTTTGTTCGTGCCGAGTGGAAGCATACTCCGAATTGTGCAGTTATACACTGCACCGCAGCGAACTGAGCACACATATACGTTTTCAATTTTTTATACATAATATATAGCAGTAAGCGAGAACCGCAATATCAGTTGTATGCCACACGCTTCGCTTTAGACATGCGCTTCTCTGCACTCTCTCTGACTATACAATCTAGATGACCATAAATTCACATTAAACTATCTACTCGAAGTGAGAGAAAGTGTGTGTGTATGTGCGCGCCCGCTTGTGTAAAGGGGGATGTGCGCGTGACATACCCTCGCCTCTAAAAACTTCTTTTGCTGAATGCTGCGTTGACTTTGATCAAGTTTTAATTATTCAAATGTTTTAATCATTCAATTATTTATCAAGTCGTGTGAAAGTTGGTCGATCAACTAAGTCTTACCAAATATTTTTAACATATCGTTAGCGATTCACGTAAAGATTTGACCAAAAAGGTTCACATAATAATATGTATAACAAATATTTCAATCAACTAATAGAGTTTATTCAAAGATAGCGGCGTACCAGTTTCATCAACTAATGTTTCAACATATCGCTGGGTTATGATATGACTCAGACGCTTACGTCCCCCAAATCTCCATTGGCAGAGGGGAAAATAACATTGAGTCAATCGCTTAAATATTGTTATAATCAAATTGATTAACGAATTCAGAATAACTAAGTCTTTTATCTCAGTCGTAACATTTTACAATAATTACAATAATTAATATTTAAAAAAGTATTGTACACATTGAAATAATTACGGCTACATACCACTAGAGTATGTTATATAATTACTATTTTACAAAATCCTACCTCCTGAAGTAATAAGTGCCTAGCTCAATACGTTAACCCATTAAGTCCTAAGAGGACGTTTTTTTGACACTCATTTCGGTCGCTGTATTTTTGATGAAAATGGGGTCAAAAAATATACGAGTAGCCTGTTCTTATGTAAAATTTAATGCCCTTTAAGAATCTGAGCTCAGATTTTCGAAAAAATGATCAGATCAAAAGTTATGGTTGATTTTATCAAAAAAAAACGTGATTTTGAAACAAAAATTTTTTTATTTTTCGATTATACAAATGGAACCCATTTGAAATCTCACGGAATTCGTGCAAATATCGCGTCCTCGATACCTAAACTAAAAGTTAGCGGGGTTCCGATTGCAAAGATGAAAAAAATTTTTTTTTCAAAATCACGTTTTTTTGGATAAAATCAACCATAACTTTTGACCTGATTATTTTTTCGAAAATCTGAGCTCAGATTCTTAGAGGGCATTAAATTTTACATAAGAACAGGCTACTCGTATATTTTTTTTACCCCATTTTCATAAAAAATACAGCGACCGAAATGAGTGTCAAAAAAA
>CACVKI010140136.1:0-22824 GCA_902732785.1 Trichogramma evanescens | reverse complement strand
GCGCGTATATGCACAGTGGCGCGTCACACATACTTATACTACATACGCGTACGCGCACAGTGGTACATCGTACTTGCTTATATGTATATACTACATAAACAATCTAAATTTCGTTCAAATCAATACGTGTACCTTAACTTGTTAAAACAAAACTTTGTTAATACTACAACACAACTACAACAGCACACGTATACTCAGTCCCGGGACTTACAATAGAAGCCCGCGCCGACTCAAATAGAGATACCGCGTACGCATACATATAGCCGACGCACGCAAGTTGCTCTCTCCAATAGTTACACACACCACGCTACACTCGTAGCTACTACACGCGGGATTTGCGATAATAACTCGCTCGGGTGCAACCAAAGAATTGTTATACACTCTACCGACAATTCCAAATTACTGTCTTAACGTACTCATAAGCAACAATTCCTCTATAACAAAAATGAACTCCTAGACTAGTTGAGGTAATACTCAAGGTCTAAACAATTAATTAAATAGCAACAATAAGTTGCATCAGTATGTTAATTTAATTATATTTAAGATTAAGCATAAGTCCGCGAGTTTTGTAAGCCGTTAGAATAGAATAGATTACCCCTTAATGTACCCAATATTTAGAGTGTTCTCACATTTTATTTATCAACTCTACCCTTCTCTCCAGCCAGAATAAGATCTGTAATTATTTATTTATGTAGCTCATCAGGATGTTACAATTGGACCAAAGGTCACACAGGTAAAAAGACAACTGTAGCACATCATGCTACTGCGCATATGTGAAACGGCGGCCACAATAAAATACTTAGAATAAGAGCCCATGCTGGCGCAAAGAGAGTTACGTCGTGAGATCTGACGAAATTGAGCCACCGGAAAATTGTAATTTCGAATACCTTGTAATAGTGGCTACCGATTTATTTCTATTCATTCTCCGTTATTCTCCCCAGCAAGAAGAAGATCATTTGTTAATATTATTGTTGTATAGTAGTATTGACGTTACACATACATGTAAAGGAATTTTTAAACTATTTGGGGTAACACCCAAGGTCTAAAAAATAATTCATCAACAACATTCTGTTGTAACAACTAAATAACAGAAAAAATACGCGTGTGAATTACGCGTGTGAGATAACGACTATCTAGCGACACGGGACCATGTCTATTTGTTAATTTAATTTTGAGTGAGTATCCACAATAATATTATTAGACAGGAAATAGAAAAGGTGTGAAAGTCCACACCTGATAATGTCTAATTACTTATTGCGCGAGAAAAATTAATTGAATTCCGAGTTGCTTGAGAAACAACTGAGATTTTTTGTAAATGTGTAAGCGACACATTTAAGTCACGATAAACGGTGACAAAACTATACATCTGATATCAATTAGTACCTTGGGACAAAATGTATGGTATCTTAGGACGAGCCGCGAAGGCCTTTGCACGATTCGAAATGCTATCTTTGTGGCGTGCGAAGCCTATGTAGCTTGGGTTAGCAAAGTGCAGACGGAGAGCAAGAGCCTCCGGACGTGCTGCTGTACCCCTGCGCCAATCACCTCGACGGCCAAGTCATCGGAATCATATACGCAACCACCAGGAATCGTCTCGTGAATTACTAGCGAGTAGCTTAATCGTAAGTCAATCTATGTATTAATGCGTGCCTACGAATAAATTTGTAGTTGCATGTACACAGTACATTCCACGTATCTTTCATTTCTATTTATCCTCCGTCACTTGTTTCTAGCCAGATTAAGATCAATTACTTATTTTTTTAATGTGCACCTCTCGCAACGCTGCAGAGCGATAATAAAAACTATGTCTACGTGATTTTTATAAAGTGAAAGGATGTCTATTACAAATTTGTACATTGATATGTGGAGCAGCGATGTATTAATTTTATAATAACCGACTCAACAATATCGAACAGCTGGGTAAACACAGGCTAATTGAGAAAACGATATCTAAAGTCACACAGTAATAAAACGATTCTTTCTACAAAACCTTATCTAACGGTCACTTTCTAGCATCGTAAAAGGTGTGAATCACGCCTAAAGGAAATTGTTGGCGACCCTTAGGTGTCCCCATCTGTTGTCAGGCCGAGCGTACTTTGGGTGGAGAGAGCGCGGCGTGGATGAAGCGACTTATGAGCGCGCGAGCCGTCCCCCTTCCCTATGAGTCAGCCGAGCCTGACTCACTTCCTTGCGAGCCGCTGTGCAGACCGCAGCTAATCTTTGCAAATTCATTATCTTTTTTTTGCTTTTTTGTTCCTTTTTGCCTTGTGCCATTTTTCTTTTAGTATTAACAATAACGAGATAAACTATTAAGAGTGTTTTTGTGTTGTGCATGAGTGCGCAGTTTCAGAGTGCTAATTTTGATAATCAATAAACAAGTTTTCCTTTTGTTTCAACTCTGAAATTAAACGTGTCTGAGTTTTATTTGTTTTACTCTGTGCGAAATCCAGCTTCCTCTTAATCCTCAATCATAAGATGGATAAATTACCACAGAAATCGAGCATATTAAAAATTAAACAGCTTTAAATATATTTAAAACAGTTATAACATGAATTTAATTTCTAGTCCTAAGTTAGTTGAGATCAAATTCTAAGCTTGAACTTGTTATAAAATAATATTGTAATTGTAATGATTATAAACTGTTAAAGATCTGTAACCGTGGTGATCGTACAAATATAAATTGTTCAATGATGTTAGATGAGATTTGCAAACTGTGCGATCATTTCGGATATACTACTAAGATCGCAAAAAAACGGGGCTTTTAAATGTAAAATTTGTAACAAGTTCGTTCATAAAGAATCTGAATGACGTCCTAACGATATTAACTGAACGTTAATTTATAGGAAGTGCAATTGTCGCGGACACACGGGAACGTATGTCAAATTAAATATAAAGAATATTTCAGAAATATTTCAAACACACGAATGGGCATCTGAATTCTCGTGGAAATCAGATCCCTGAACCAGAAAATCCGTAAACTTAGAAAATCTACTTCCAAACCCGACGGAGCCTCAAAAAATATAAAATTTATGAAAAAGAACGGTGAATAATTTACTTTTCTCGCTATTAACAGCGGTATTTGCAGTATAGTAATCGAGTACTACAGCTCATATAGGTAGGATTATCAATAACTTTCTATTGCTCTTGTGAAAAACCAAGTCTCGTTTTTTTTTAACTAAGTCAAGTAAAGAAATATAAAAATACAACTTACCGTTAGAATTAAAGCTGAAATACCCGTACTAATGCAGACTTGACCGCTGGTGATGACCAAAAAGTAAGGCAACTTGATTCTGGAACTAACACTACAAGGTCGGGCACTTGCACACAACTTCTAGTACGAACGCGTGATGTTACTCGTTCGAGTGTTTGTAGAGAACTGACTATGAGTCGTGTTTGACCCACTCTCTTGTACGGGTTTCAGATACTTGCGCCTTACTTTCTTTTTTTGTTTTACTCAACAACTACTGAATTAAAAAATTAATTAACTTAAAATTATAAAAAGGTGCAGAGGTGTCTTAGATGTTACAAATTTTGTAAACAAGTGTAAAGAATAGATCTGTATATTACTTGACTAATAATGGTTTAGCACTTGTATCATATATTTGGTATTCTTTGGTATATGATAATAGTTTATAATTATATAATAGCGTCGTTGCTAATAGTCAAACTAAATATACGTATGCATCAATGTACAAATTATTAACTATAAAGTTGAATATAAATTTGATCTATTGTATAGCTGTGATTCGAATTTGTTTAACATAAATTTAATATAATGTTTAACTGATAATACAATGACAAATAATGTTCTAGTTACTTTATTATTTAATTCAACGCTATGCACATATTCAAACGATGATCTTGTTATTATTTTAGGCTAGGATATTTTTATAGTTTAAACCAATGTTATATAAAGAAACATAATGCAATAGATAATCCAACCGTAACAGCTTATTGAATCGGCTGTTGCGATGGTTCTGGGTATCGCACCGGATCGAGTTTTGTACCGATCAATTTGGTTTAAAAACTATAATTTTACAAATAGTATAGTGAGAATGTATAATAATTTGTTTATAAGGTATAGCTGAAAAACATTCGTGATTGGGAAGGAAGTAGAAGAATCTAGAAGACTCCTACGACGTCAGGCAATAAAAAGTCTGAACACATGTCTCGGAGTGAAAGGTGTGAAAAGCAATAAAACGTCCCGAAATAGATGTAACGGTTGTTCGGGCATGTAAGTAACACGCTCGAACTACAAGATACAAACTATGTACAAGTAAAACAGTGAAGAATATTTTTTTGAATTGAAATATATTTATTTCAATGATTTCAACGATCCGCCTTGCATACCGGATCGGTGTATGCAGGCTCGTTGGGTCGGCGCGCGGGGTTGGCGGGTTGCCTTCACGTAGGCTATACGTCGTAGGACGTTACAATTAATATTAAAACTATAAGTAGAAGAATAAAACATATGATGAGGTCGGTAAGGTAGACTATGGTAACGTCAAGTAATTATGGCGTTTACGTAGATGCTATGATTAGGCCTGATGAAATGGCATCATATACTTATTTCCAAAATTTGGAAGAGACAAAAATAGATTCATTCAAATATTAAGACGTTACAACTATATTACAAAACTAATGACTTATCTAAGAGAGGATTTTATGCCTCAATGAATAAATTAATTTTTTAGCTAATATATGAGTTGCCTACTGAAAACATTCGTATATTTTTTTTTTTCATACAATCATTTCACATCATTTCACGAGGTAACTTGCTTGCATAAAACAAAATTATATTGAAGATTTTTAGAATACCTAAATACAATAGTCTTAATGGTCAGACAGCGACAAAATCATTCCCAATGGAAGAGAATAATCATCACTGCTGCGCAATATGCGTTACAAAAAATGACCTACAATATTTCCAGTCATCTGAGATTTTTCATAGAAAAAAAATACTACGCTCCAGTTTTATGCAAAGATATTCCAATATCCATGTACGCTCGTATATGTAGCCAGCAAGCAAAGAAGTAAAAAGCTTTTCTGTCTCTTAAGAGCAAAGAGCAAAATAGAGATATTTGGAGCTTTGACCTGAGGGTACAAATACGCTCGGGCTGCAAAAACGAAGAAGTCAAAGCTTGAATGCTTGTTCTTGAGGCTTTATAAGTCTACTATTCGATAAACTTGTTGTTTTTCACGCAAGAGTAAACATCGTCGAATAAGCTGAAATAAGCCAAAAGAATCAAACGAATAATTCAATGGGTTTCTTTGACGAAAAGTTCATTTGTAATGCGAGCAAAGAAATCCCTTTTCAGTGAAGTGCATTGATTGAAAACGAAGAATGTTGTTACGTGTTAAAATTACAACACTTAATTGAATGAAGTTGCTGGAGTTACAGCAATATATATCCGCAATCCGGGCAAGTTATAGACTAACCAGCTTACACGTACTCAGTGATTCACGCTAATTTTGAAGTTTCCAGATCGAATTTGGAAACTTCGGTGAAATTTCGGACGTCGATTTGATTAAAAATAAATTCGTTAACATCCAAATGTGAATTGTAACACATATTGTTCATTAATTTTTTATCGATAATTATGATCTTCCTGGGGACCTGAAATTGAAATTTTTCGGGAAATTTTCTGGCTTTAGAGAATCTTTGAAATTGGGTTTTTGAAATTTATAAAATGTAAGCGAGGCACGATTTTGCGTGCAATTCGAGTGAAATATGACACCAACGCACAACACTCCAATGAGTTCATTTTACAGGGAGCCTGGAGGAAAGCAGCAACTTGCGTGTGTATAAGAAAAAAAATGATGGATTTGTATTAAATTTCCAGGGCGAAACGGCAACTCGACAGCGGGGGCGGCAAATCTCCGGCAGCGTTGAGTGCGAGTGAAAAGTTGCGCGCCAAGTATGCCATCGGTAAACAGTATCGTAGACTAGTGTACTTTGCCAGTTGTAAACTTGCGCGTTTCCAACGCACTCGGCAAGTTTTACCGCATACTGCGTATAAACAATGGCCTCCTGCACAGATGCCTCAAATCTTGTAAAGGAATTGTTTCCTTTTTTTATGTACATTGTATATTGATATTAATATTCCTGTAAAGAACATTAAAGTTGGTAGATGTGCTGAAGAAATATTCTTATTATTGTTCATTGATACATCAAAAGGCTTTACCTTTACTTTGTGTTCCATGCATGCAAAGTATGTAAGGATTCAAATGCTTGAGTACTCTTTACTACACAACACAAACATGCGTTATAAAAATAATGTATGATTATTTTTTTACATAATTTTTTTAAATTTATTTGTGATCTTTATCATCAGTTGGAATTAGCCTGATCTCGTATGAAGAATTGTGAAATAATATCCAAAAGCATTACGTGAGAAAAATGATCTCACATCACATCGAAAAAAATTGCCTTTACTTTTATGTGACATTTCGTTTAAAACTTTTGGAGGCAGTTTGAGTGAAATTTATCGAAAGCTAATTTTGTACTGTCTGAATTACAAGCCATTTTTAAAATTCTACACTTTGAAAGCCACTAATTTTAGCAAAACTAAACGAAAAATGAAAAATTTTCATAAAACCAAAAGGCTTTTAAAAATTTAGAACATTATTTTTCACACGGTCCCGTTCATTTTTAAGCGATTGTCTTAAAACAAATTGCCAAGAAAGGTAAATAAATCAATAAAAAATTCTCATTTATAACAACGGGAAACTATAAGACTGTTTAGAACAAGTCCAGAGAATTAAATTTACACATATTAATTCTTCAATATTATTACTTAATAAATTAGTTTAATAGCTTCAGAGTGTGTTATGCACGCGTATAGATTTTCATGTAGTATTTTAAAATAATTTATATTTTGTTCGCAAATTTCGCTTTATTATCGCATCTTTATATGTGTTCACTCATTTTGTATTACTAAAAATAATTAGAGATTGGCTCTTTTAACAATGAATAAATTCAAATTTCGCGCGTTTTGTACAAGCAAAATCGAGACAAGCAGTTTGTGTGTATCATGCGCAGGCTGTAGCCACATAGCATAGCCGACTTTTGTACAATTACACCACACCCACACGTGCTCGCTCGTACTGCACATACACTCGTCAGTCGTCAGTGTGTTAGAGTCGGTGGGGACAATTGGCAATTGCAGATATAGCAGCTGCATCGTTGGACTTTACGTATCCAGAGGAAGACGCAATAAATCGTGTAATTCCACCTACGGAGCAACTCCCGAAGGTCGGCGAAAACTCATTTCGGCGTTTTCGACGCATTTGCACGAGGAATCCGAGGGTCAGCTCGTCGACGATACGGAGCATCGAGCTGCATCAGCATCGAAGAGCCACGCCGTTCGTAGCTTGCTTTGAAACCAAGTAACGGATCATAATGGACGTCAACATGGGCGACATCGATGATTTCGTAAGTTCACGCTAACGAATTTGCTTGCATTAATAAATGAATTTGTCCAACCAATTTAATTAATTCGCTTCTTGATTTCATGCAATTAGTGTTGCTTGGGAACGAATTAAATATCGAACATAACCCACAAGTCTTCGTTTATCTTTTATGACATTTTGTTTTTACTTTGTATAATCATTGTATAATCATAATCATGTGATTCAGGATCACTCGAGAAGTAATCTACAATATCTCTTAATTTCATTTCATTTCATTTTTTGAAAGGCAACCAATAACAGGCTTGAATTGAAAATAAGTAGATTTTTACCTTGTAATTCATACTCATTTTATATTTTAATTAGGTATTAGGTATATTTGCTTTCAAAAACTACATACAAGTTTATGTTTTTTTCAAGTACAGTTTTGTAAAACTGTATAAATTTTGGTAAAATAACTTATACATCTTACTTTAGTAACTAGTTTAAGGTACTTTCAAAAACTTCTCGTGGATATTACTCAAAATGCTTAATTTTGTGTTTTGGTGATCTAGAAAATAAATAGGCAAGAGATACCATAGAAAAAATATAATTGAAAAAAACTGATGTGAATATCCTGATTACTGTAACAAATTTAATATCTTTGTTTTTCAAGATAGTTTAAGGGATATTAGGTTTTTTTCATTATTGAAAATATTTTATGGCATAAAAAATAGAAGATTGTTCATGTACATTACAAAAAAAAAGAAATTTAATATCACAGACTTGAAACTAATACATAACCCTGAGTGATGAACCGACAGGTTCCTTAATTCTATTCATACAAAAATTTTAATTTTATAAATTAACAAAACTAAACTTAATCATAAATTCCTGTAGGATTGGGGGAACGAGAAATTGCAGCGAGCTCAAAAGACAGTCAATGAAACACCATACGACTTGGAGGCATGGGCTTTATTAATCAGAGAAGCACAGAATCGACCCATAGCTGAAGTTAGGCCTGTTTTTGAAAAACTCATCTCTGTTTTTCCTTCAGCTGGCCGATACTGGAAAATTTATATTGAACAAGAGGTAATTAATTAATCGTATTCACTTGGAGTTTAATCTTTGTTACTGTATTGAATACCCACTTTAAAAATTAATTTTTTTTCAGATGAAGAACCGCAGTTATGAAAAAGTAGAAAAGGTATGTTAGAGCTGAGGCTTTTGTAATTAATAATGTATAAGTGGTTTGACAAAATATTTATTTCAATAAAATACAATCAATCATATACAAGAAAAAATGAAAAACCTTCGAAAATACATTTTGATATATTTATAGTTTGTAAAGGAAAAAAAGCTTTAAACTGTGATATTAGCATTATAATTTTTTTTTATTCAAAGTATTTCAAAAAAGACTTCTTTTAGTCAATGTATTTTTTGAGGAAAAAATATTTCATTTTTTTTAGCATTTGATATATTCCTACCAAAGTAACTTATATAATATTTATATTTTTATAAAAATAATAAAGTCTTGCCAGGAAAGTCATACAATAATATAGTTCATTTAATAGCATAGGTTAATACAAAGTGTGAAATGTGATAATGACACTTTACAAAGTCGTGAAGTGAATAAAATGCTTTTCTCTATGAAAAATTCGCGTATTTCATTGACAAATATTATGCTGAAAGTGTTTAGGAGGTGGTTTTCTTTTTATTATATTATTTCATATTTAAGTTGATTTAGATGATAATTTTTTCTGTAAATTTATCAATTTATAAAAAGAAGATAACCTTCTAAACATACCAGCCTTATATTCCCTCCTGAGTTTTCATTTACTGATTTTGAATTTCATTTCCATAAAAATTTTCCTTGATCTGAATTTTGAAAATGCAGTAATTTATAACGATCTTAAGATCATCAGATGCCTATCCTTTCCTTGAATTTCATACAATACATTTGAATTAAATAGTCTTATTAGAAATAACATTAAATGATTCATCACTACATCTCAAATAGTTTCTGAAACACTACTAATTCAGTAGGGCATGATATAGAGTATGCAACTATAAGAAAAAATGGGAAGAGTTCATTTTATGTCGTTTCATAGTCTTCAATTTTCTTTAGTCTCTAAGAAATATGCTTCATATAAGTAAATGGGAATAAAAATGAATGAAAATAAAAACATTTTCAGAATGAAAAGTTTAAATTTTTTCAATCCCTAAAATAAAAAAATACATATTTTGATACTTTTAATCTGTAAATAAAAAAAATTCGAAAATCAATGGTTTATTTACTCATTTTTAAAAAATACTGGATATAATTTTGTTTAAACCTATTATATTTCAATGTGTGGTGTATTAGCATTAAGTATGTGTACACTTATTTATAAACTCTTGAAGATAATAAACTAATTATTGACTTCTTGTCAGAGAGTAAGTAGGTGGCAACACCCTTTTTCTTTCTCGATGAGAGAAAGTCAATGAATTTAACAATATTTTTTATTAATACTTAATTTTTGTTGGTTGACAGCTATTCCAGAGATGTCTTATAAAAATTTTAAATATAGAACTGTGGAAACTATATTTAACATACGTTAAAGAAACTAAAGCAAGTTTAACAACTTATAAGTAAGTAATAATTTTTTTAATATACAAATGTTTTAAGTGTAAAAGCAGTTAATTTATGGTTTTTAAAAAATTTTATAGGGAAAAAATGGCTCAAGCTTATGACTTTGCTTTAGATAAAATTGGAATGGATATACATTCATATAGTATTTGGAATGATTACATTGTATTTCTTAAAAGTGTCGAAGCAGTAGGTTCATATGCTGAAAATCAAAGAATCAGTGCAGTTCGTAAAGTTTATCAACGTGGTGTTGTGAATCCGATGATTAATATGGAGCAATTATGGAAAGATTACATGGCATTTGAGCAAAACATCAATCCGATTATAGCAGAAAAAATGGCGGTTGAAAGATCAAGAGATTACATGAATGCAAGAAGAGTAGCTAAAGAGTTGGAAGCAGCCACTAGAGGACTTAACAGAAATGCTCCTAGTGTACCTCCTACTGGACACCCAGATGAAATTAAACAAGTAAACAGTTTTTATATGTTTTGAAAATGATATTTTATTATCAATCATTTATTCATTTTAGCTTGAATATTTATTTAATTAATGATTTTATTTCAGGTTGAACTATGGAAAAAATATATTTCTTGGGAGAAAGGCAATCCTTTAAGGACTGAAGATACTTCATTGGTTGCTCGTAGAGTCATGTTTGCAATAGATCAATGTTTACTATGTCTCGGTCATCATCCAGCCGTTTGGCATCAGGCTGCACACTTTCTTGAACAAAGCTCTAAAATACTTACCGAAAAAGGTGACGTAAATGGCGCAAAAAATTTGAGTGATGAAGCTGCATCAATGTTCGAACGCGCAACAAATACCCTTTTGTCAAAAAATATGTTGTTATACTTTGCACATGCTGATTTTGAAGAGGGGCGAATAAAATATGAAAAAGTGCATCAAATTTACCAAAAATTTCTTGATATGCCTGACATCGATCCAACTTTGGTAAGTTATAAATTTTTTTTTTAAAAACGCATGGAAATTGATCCATAGTCAAGATCAACGTCTATTCAGAGAAACATTGAAATTTTTTATTAAAAAAATGTTATGAACATTGCATTTAAAATATTGAAGCTAATAATTTTACCTTATGATTCAATTTGAGTTGATAACTGGTGAATTATATTTTTCAATGATTATAGAAACATCAAACATCATGAAAAAAATCCTTTTTCTGATAAATAAAATTCATTGAGATATTAAATTTAGTTGAAATTTTTTCAATCTAATTTGAACATGTTAAGGTGGATGAGTTATTGATAACACATGTTAATGTATTTTTGGTCTGCGTTACATCAACAAAATATGTTTTTTATTTTTTGTGTTATTATGAATCTTTAAAAAATTATTACTTTTTATTTCTTTCAAATTATTATATTGTATATCCTAGTTTATAATACAATACAATTTACACAATACAATTTCATTTCTATTCATTTATAATTTTTCTTGTTGTTTTCTTGATCAATAATTTTTTCATTTTCTTGATTCAGGCTTACGTTCAGTATATGAAATTTGCTCGGCGTGCAGAAGGTATCAAATCAGCCAGAACTGTTTTCAAAAGGGCTCGTGAAGACTCTCGATGCAAACACCATATCTACGTTGCAGCAGCCTTAATGGAATATTACTGTACTAAAGATAAAAACATAGCCTTTCGCATTTTTGAATTAGGCTTGAAAAAATTTGGTGATAATCCTGACTACATTCTTTGCTACATTGATTATTTATCACATTTGAATGGTGAATATACAAACATTTTTTTGTTGAAATTTATTTATTCTTCATAATAAATTGGAATTTATATTTTTTGCAGAGGACAATAATACTAGAGTTTTGTTCGAGAGGGTTTTGTCTTCTGGAAGTTTGGAACCAGAAAAATCAGTGTAAGTTCTGAAATACATCTATATTATTTTTTAATTGTCAATGTGAATTTAACGTGATTATTTTATTCTTCAGCGACATATGGAATCGATTCTTAGAGTTTGAATCAAACATAGGGGACTTAGCCAGTATAGTAAAAGTTGAAAAACGAAGGAGTGCAGTTTTGGACAAGGTAAATGGAAGATATTACATATTTTTACTGTTAAGACAAAAGAATAATTTAATAATTCATATAATCTAAAATGTAATTGCAGCTTAAAGAATTCGAGGGCAAAGAAACGGCTCAATTAGTCGACCGTTATAAATTTTTGGATTTGTATCCTTGCACGCCAATTGAATTAAAGTCAATTGGGTACATGGAAGTAATAACCACTAACAGAAATGGTGTTTGCCCAGCTCCAAGAGCAGCTGATTCCGAAGAAATAATTGCTGCTTTGCCTAGACCAGACATATCACAAATGATTCCGTTCAAACCAAAAGTAAACCCCCTTCCTGGTGAACACCCTGTTCCAGGTATGTAACTGTGAAAAACTTGTGAAAAGATATTAATGATATTTATATTCAACTTGAATTTTATTTTTAATTGATTGTTAACATTTCATAGGTGGATCTTTTCCATTGCCACCATCAGCTGCTCAGCTATGTACTATACTACCACCACCAGACTGTTTTAGAGGTCCATTTGTAGCTGTAGATATGCTTATGGATGTATTCAGTCGTATACAGTTACCTGAACATGGTAAGTTAAGATAAGGTTTTCTAACTTTAAACAGCGCAATAAAACTCAATAAACTATTTGGCATTTAGTATTGCTATATTGTTTGAAAGCTGTATTTTTAATAAAAATACTCACTTTGATTATTACAGCTCCTGCACCGGTTGCAGACAATGGTTGTGAGACCAAATTGTTTGATTTGGCTAAATCTGTTCACTGGATTGTTGATGAAGTTGCAGAAGGAAATAGTCTCCCTAATAAACGAAAGCGACTTAGAATTAATGGTGAAGAAAGTGAAGAAGAGGATTTACCTCCACCTCCAGCAAATGATATATACAGATTGAGGCAACAAAAACGCGTTAAATAGACTATAAATACGATGTTGATACTCAATATCATTAACTTCTAAAAAGTAATGAATTAATGGCGAAGTTCAATTTTAATGACCTAGATATAAATTGTAAACTTTAAAATTTTAAAAATCGTGAAAGACAATTTTTTCAGTAAATATGAACTTAATTAATTTATTAATTATCGGAAAAAATCGTGAAAAATAAATTTATTGTAAATTTAGAGTATTTGAACATTGAAAAATGAGTGTAATTTTCAAATATAGTATTCAATTTTTTGAGCAACTTGATTTGCATTCAATCGTTTAATGAATTAATCGAATTTAAGTTTATGCAGACATGTATATTCATGTCATTGATATATGAATAAGTTGAGTACTATGTACTCCATAATTTTTTTGGTCAAATTCTCAATCAACGACCTATAAGTAACAAAATTATTGTAAATACAGTAAATTTTCATATTTTTTAGTTCAGCGTGTAGATGTAATGTCAAATAATATTTGGTAAATTGATATAAGTACAAAATCATGAACTTGTTACGATTAAAAACCTATGATTTTCAGTCTGATGTACACTTAAAATAAGTTAGAATTGGTTCATATGTCTTTGGAAATTCTTTGTTTTACACTATTGTGCTCGTTAATCACGTATCTTTGTAAAATTCCTTTTGATGCGTTAAATGACTCGACATTTTAGTACATAAAAATGTTTATGCATTTTTCAAATGAAATTCAGAGTTGTAATTTTTAAAAATTTCTGTCAATTAAATCATAAAAATTTGTCATAGCCTATCTAATAACTTATTTAAAAAGATGCGCAGACTGAAGTTCGCCTATTGACGTGCAGAGCGAATTAGCTTAAAATATAATATAATCAAAATGTGAGCGATTTTTTCTTTTTTTTTTCAATCGGTTAAGTGTAAATACTTTTATAGTCTTGTAATAGTTGGTTATAGTTTTAAACAAATATGTTTATAATTTCAAAATATGAAAAGCGAAAAATTAATACATCACGAAGGTTGCATTAGCTACGTAAATTAAATTACTGTAATGGTGACTGAGATGTAAAAAAACTGATAAATTCATTAGTATAAGTCCGGTATAATGTTGCTAATTGTATGATTGATTGAATGTTCTTATTGTAAATAAAAACTTTTTGAAAATATAGATTCTAATATAAATAATTTTTCATTATTCTATTGAACACTATTTCGACGCTGTTAAGGAAGAGTAGCACGTTTCTATACATTTTTAAATGTAAACGTGCTAGTTTTTCCAGCATCGATTTGTCAATCATTCAAAATCTTACAATTCTCTCATCGGTTGATTCATAAAAATTTAAAAATTCGAAGTTGATCGTCAACCGTTTTTTCGAACGCGCATCGTTCGGATCGGCGAGCGTTGTAATTCGCGGAAGCGTAGCATTAGCATGCCAGTGCAGGAGCATACGCAGCGGTCCGCTGCGCGGCGCGTTCGCGAAAAACGCCGTTGTGCAGCCTGCAGATTCAAAGCAAGCAACTGCAGCACACGGAGCAAGGAGAGAAATATCAAGAAGAGAGGGTGGCAAAGTGGAGCCGAGATGGCGCTCGAATCGGCTCGCCGTCTTTTAGCGCGCGCTTAGCCGGCAGACGGACTCTGTGCGCCGAGCCAACCGGTCGTTGCTGTACCGCCGCCGAGCTTTTGTCCACGCAGAGAGTTATTACGGATGCCCGTGCATTTAGCAGCTCTTCTAGCAGTTTATGTTTCAAAATTTACATCGCATGACAAGTGCTTGACGTTCGATTGATACACAACAGCCCTCGTGAAAATATCAAGATCTATTCCCCTTTCCTCCGTTCTTTCCCCGGTGGTTGAAACAAAAAAATAAATAATCAATCTGTGTGAATTTTGTTAGTGAATCAGCGACACAGTTTTTGCTACGTGAACGAGAATATATTATTGTTTTGTGGTTATTCGCTATAGAATACATCTGTAACATCGTGATATTCATCGGAATATTGTGTGCGCGAGTGTGACAACTGCAAATTCACAAACGAAGAAAGAGACAAAAACAAATATCTCCCCGTTACGAAGATGTACCGAGCTACCGCCAAGATGATCAACGGTCTCCTGATGCTGGCGATCTTTGGATTCGCTTCGATTCAAGGTTTGTGTTTATTTTTCACGGAATTCGGCGAAAATCTTCCTTCGCTCGTATTATCACGGCAGCAACTTGTTGGAGCACGATAATAATGTATCGTACGACGATTCAAGCGACAAAACGTTCACTTTGCAACGATCTCGATTTCAAATTTCGAACGCGTTCCATCGCATACGTAACTGGTCGCGCGTCTCTCCTATCGCTGCGGCATACCGAACGGGCTTCAACTGCTGCAGGATACATGTACGATGCACGAATCGAGAAATAATCCGTCATCGGTGCATTAGAATTTTCTCTCGCGAGGCTCGCTTTTCCCTCCTTCCTCGGTGAGACGCGAGGGCCGTTATACGCAGAAATATTAGTAATGTAGCGTCGAGACACGAGAGCAACGCGCGGCAATGCGGCGAGCCCGCGGCGGTAGTATATGGAGGCAGTGGTGATGCGGAGCCACATTCCATCGGCCGAGAAAATTGCAACCTGCGGAAAGCCTCGCGAGCCTCGGCGACGTACATAACGTTCAATACGTATAACATAAAATACACGCGGGCTGCAGCCGGGGCTCGCTCGCTCGCTCTTGCTGCGCGTATAATAAATGGTGCCGAGCGCGAGCTGCGTTATAACTAATGGCCGTGTATCGGTATGCTTCCACGAAACGCGCCTATGCGTTATTTATATGTCATCGATGAATAGTAACGCTCGGGCCCGGCCCTTTTGGCATCTCCAATGGCCGTATTTGTTTACCTCTCTTGAAGTCGGTGTGCACGAGTGACTGCGTAACGACCAGTGCAAGATCGAGAATTTGACACCCTTCACGATTCCGGAGATTTTTCATCGCCGAAAGAAATTCGCAGATTATTTTTTGACTCTTCCTCCGCAGGCTTAAAATTTCGAAGGACGAGTTTGACAAAAGAGTTGACGATGGGAGAGCAAATACTTTAACAAACGAGCATATAATACGCGAAGGCGGCAAAACAATGTCGAAACTTTCCGGTAATAAGCGTGTGAAATGCAGATTATATACACGGGTAATTTTTTGCTCGTCACTTTTTTCCGCTGCTTCTGCTGCCGATGCTGTACAAAGCACTGGTACGGTCGTGTTTGTATGTGTTGAGGCATATGCGAGTTCGCGCGAGCGTCGGCATACCGTCGTCCACTTTCACGCAAACCCATACTCACGTACGAGCGAACGGTGCGCGCGGCTCACGCACACAATCCTTGATCACGGCTTTCTATAATATATACGAATATACGCTCTCGGCGCGTTGATCGAATAGCTATTTTCGCAGACGCTGCTGCCTCGAGTACCGTCAATTAAAAAAAATACAAAAAATCTCTCGGTTGAGGTAAAACGTGTCTATTTTACAAGTGTATATACGAGCGTCTATATACGCGAGCAATATCTATACGGCGAACGGAGAAAAGAGAAACTGTATAAAGTAAATTCGCGGGACGGTATATACAGCGGCGGCACGCAAGCAGCAGGTTATATCGGCGAAAGAGAGTTTTAAAACATTAGCGCAGCGTTTAGAATAGAGCTACACCTGCCGCTCGCGCTGCCTCGCTCGCTATACATATAACCAATATCCGCGCAGACAAGAATCGGGCTTTTGACTTTTCTGGGCTCGTGTAGTATTATATATTGGCATGATTCGCCTCGTAGGCCGGGCATGATCCGTCGAAGCGTGTAATATATCACGAGCGCGTCGGTTTTCTCACACACGGCCCCGCGTCTTTATTAATTTCAACACCTCAGCAGTTTATATTCTGCCGATTGACGCGGCTGCTCCCGCTATATAGCATACACACGGCGATGGTGTATATCGAGGCGGTAATGACTACACCACTATTTTCCTTCATATAATACCTACTTCCAATTTCAATCTCGTGAAAGTCCGATCGTTCTGGAATCGGAAGTCGAATCAGTGTACGACTTGCTGAAATAACTACACTGCGAATTACTTCTTTTTTTTTTGTAAAAATGTGTAATGAATACGAGCCGTTACAATTTTTTTGTCTCCGTGTTCGCTCGTGCAATTTGTGAGACGCGTGATAGAGACGCCGATTGCCCCCGATCACGCATGACTGCAGCCTTGCCATGGCTTATTAATGTATACTTTAAATTTTTATCGAATCGAAGTACCTCATGATATATTCGATTCATAATGTAGACAGTTGGGTTTGATGTTTGCACTCTTTCTTTGTGACGTTGAGTAATAAACTAACACTCACTCGGTTTCTATATTGATGATTACTTTTAGACCCATGCATGATAATTTTACTTTATCAGTATTTTCTCTATTAATTATTCATCGCTGTTGCAACACATGTATTTTTAACATTGATTGATATTTATTTAAATCTATAATTGTCAAAAAATAAACATGGTTCGTGAATCCCCCTGGTGGAGTTATTTTAATTAGCATCAAGCGAGCGTGCACATTCGCATGCGAAAAATTCAGGATTTTCCGGTGCACTGGATATGTAATATTTATTTATATACAATATTATCAAAGTCAAACATTAATGAGTGAATTTTAATAAGCTCACCGCGAGACTTGCGAACAGTGCAATTAATAATATGCACGTATATAATATAGCGGCGAAAGGAAAGATACACGCCGTAAATTCCGATACACAAGGTCGATTCGATACTATTAAGTTGGCCTGCGAGCCGTGGCACCATACTCAGAGAGCAAAAATGAGAGCTAAACTTCGCGGGCACGCGCGCTGCTGCAAAAGGTTTGATGTAATAGCAGACGAACGAGTTGAATTATTTTTTCTCTCGTGCATGGCTTTTTTTCTTTCACTCGTTTTATTGTTATTTACATTCGATGACGGTGATGCAGTGTTGCTCCGTGCGAAAGAGAAGGAGACTACATAAATAATTCAATCTCCCGCACTTTTGTGTGATGCATATAAATCCCATTAACTTTTCTTTCTCTCTCTTTCTCTTTCCCTCTCTCTATCATTCACTCTTTCTCGGTCTTGACGTTACATTCGCAACTCCAACGATGTACGTCCTCTCTTTATTTATTAATTTCCTTCATGCTTTCTCTCGTGTAATACACCTAATACATCCTCTGCGCGTAATTTTTTGCCTTTCAAGCTATATGCTCGCGAGTCGGTTGACTCTTGCTTGTATTTTGCAGTAATACCTTTTTTAAAACCTAACGCTGTTTCGGAGCTTATCCTACAACATCGGATTGCACAAAACAAGTTTTTATGCAATTTTCGCATATTACGTGCTCTATGCGCGCGAACTTTCTGCATAGGAGCTTGAACGTTTGAATGCATGAATGTGAAAATGTACTCGCGCAGGTAAAACTTTCAAAAGTAGGAAAAAAGAGTTCATTGAAGTCTCGTCGTCGCATTGTCGTAACAAACAGCTGAAGATTATAGCTAGCTGTGAAAAGTGTAATTGCTCTCCTCGAGAGTTTGTATGTATATATAGCGACAATGTCGTTTGACAGAGAAAGTAGTACTATCGGTGCTACCATAGAATCAACACTTTCTGCAAGGAATGCGTAAAACTAGTCTGCAGACTGACTTTGCACAGTAGTATAGTTTTGCCTCTCCCGTTGCAGCTGCAGTGCAGTATAAGCAGCAGCAGAGAGGCCTGCAGTCCGCGCCGCGGTGGCTTAATCATCTCAACTGTATTTTCCTATACACACGCTATGCTGTACAATCTTCTCTCTCACTCTTTTTCTCTTTCTCTCTCTCTCTCTCTCAATTCTATGAAGCTCGAGAATAAAAAGTTCACTCTCTGGAATGCTTACAAACTACTTTTTGCCAATCTCAACTTATTGTGTCAGTAATTACACTCTTCTTCTTGTTTCCTCGATGTATATACTTCGGGCTGTTGAATTTTGTATTTTTGAAATTTCTTCACAATAACAAACTCTTGATATGATACGTCCACGCGATTTTTTTAATGGTGATAGTAAAATCCGAACGATGATGTAAATAATGAAAAATGTTGAAACTTGAAAAAAAAATTCAAATTAAAGTTGAATCATCGTATTCATCATTTTGTATAAATAAATAAAAGAAAAAAAAAGGTTTCAATATCAGGTCTGAAAACACGTGCGTAGTTTGCGTACGTATCGTAATTTTTGCACGCGCGCACGAACGAGACAGGCTCGCGCGGTGCTGCACGCCCGCGCTCGCTCAAAACTTTTCTTTCTCTTTCTCTCGAACACCGAAAATACATGCTTGCTTCAACGGTCGAAAAGAAAGAAAGAGAGAGAGAGAGAGAGAGAGAGAGGAAGAGAGAGGGCCTTTGTATGTGTATGAGTGCAGAAAACCAAATATTGAACCGGTCTAACCGGTTATTTCGTTAGCGTCATATCAAGTGGCCGATCGCGATTCCATCCTGGCCGCGCGAGGTCTAACACATATAGCCATGGAAGGTGTGCGCGTCCTCTCTCTCTCTCTCTTTCTCTCTTTTTGCCATTATTTTTTTTCCCTCCTGCTTCTTTTATTCCTCGGACGAGAGGAAGAGTACAATGTACGTTGCTGTGCAAGCGATGTGGATCCACGTGGACATATACGGTGATTGCGCGCCACGACTCGATCCATGTTGGGCGCTGGCGGCGGCTCCGGTTGTTGCGTGGGCTCAGGAAACCCTTACGCGATACTACTACTCGTCCTTGATGCTCGTTCCGGAGAGACCGTGTGTGCACCGTGCACTGCTCGCGTATACGCACGCACGCACGCGTTTCGTTACTATACTATATCTGCTACTACGAACATCCTGGTAGACCAGTATGCGCACGATACAATACTTGTTCCTGCCTACCCATGTATTTTCATTATTTTCTTCTATTTTGGAAACTGTAAGACAAACACGAACGTAAGACTCCCAAGAAAATACTCGATGCTCTGCTCATTAGTTTGTATATTTTCATCGATGAAACAAGCTGCACGAAATGAAACAAAGAAAACATGTTGTCGAGGCATCTCCTTTACATTATAATTGTTTTTCTCGACTGTGCATCGTCTCAGGTCATCGACCATTAATTCTGTGGGCCAGGTGTCTGCTCGTTCAATCGTTTCGACGCTCCGACCATTAAAATTTAATACATTTGGAATTTCGCTTTTAAAAAATTTACACCATCGATTGAAAAAGCTTAAATTTATGAATTTGAAATTTTGAATTTTACATAATTAATTGTGTGGCTCTGCAATATAAATAAATGTCAAAATTAACTAAGCCTAAATAAAGTTATTTCACGAATAACTGTCTAATTTCCGTAAACCGCATTCGAACTTTGAAAACTCTACAATATATATCATTGACAAACTTGTTTCGCGAAGGAGAAAAAGTCGCAAAACTTAATCACTTAGCAGTTAAACATTTTTAATAAGCCTAACAAGACCATTCCCCTTTTTTTCTATTAATTTTCTCCAAAAACTCAGCTCGCGCAAACAGCGGCCAGGCAACAAGTACAAAACCAATGCGTCCTCCATTTCACGGTTGCAGACACCATATATACACTTCAAAATCTACGTCCTTCAGTCGCGTCAAGTTCGCTCGAAGTTGGCGTTCCTGCAGTTATGCGCGCCGTTCTGCAGTGTACAACCGACTCAGAACGACCGCATCCTTTTAGCCGCGAGTCGTTCTTCTCTCTGTCTCTCTATTTCGCAGTAATATATGTGTGCACGTGTATACCCTATACACGGCAGTTTTCTGCGATGCCAAGAGTGAACCACAAAGTTAAGTCTGTTTGGCGCTGCGTCGGTACATGATACAGTCGACGTCACTAACAGACTGGCAAACTTATTCGAAACGCTCCGCGCCTTTTTACGCGAGGAAAACAAAATGCCTCCGAAGGATCTTCGGCTTATTATTCTTCCCGAGCGATAGTATCGATTCACCTGCCTCCGTTGAGGTATGTTTGTAGCATAATACGGAGTGTTGTACGCCCGAGCTCACCCGACTGCGCTGCACATATAGCCGCCAGCGATATAGAGTCGCGCAAGTTGCGCGAAGCGAGCTACAACACTGCCAGCGGACTTGTTTGCTCTGTGGAATACTACCATCATTGACTTTCGTACTAATGTTTTTCGGACTTTCGGCTCGTACTTACTAGTCTCAGTCTCGAGGGCTTCGATTCTGTTTACCTGTATTTGCTTTGTGCGCGGTTGACTCATTGATGTTTATAACAAAAGACTGATTTGTCGATTAGAAAATAAATCATTGCTTCATATTAATTTGCAAGTAGGTCGAAAGTATTTGACATCGTCGCACGCACTGAAATGATCGCTATTCAATTCTCACGTATGAAAAAAAATGTGTTAATTATCTAGTCATGCATTAAACGCATATCAAATTATAGGCGCGCGCAAATATGTGTAAGAGTTCTCATAGTAAAAAGTTAAATTAATTAAAGCCTATAAATAAGTCAGCCGTTAAGTTTTCTCATATGATTGTGACCTAGTATTGGATACCGTTAGTGAAATGTTGATCGATGAAACAATTGTAGAAAAAAAAATTCTATTGCCTTTTTCCTCGAAGCTGTACTCGCATAGAGTTTTTCGCTGTTAAATATCGATAAATTTTAATTTGATTTTTAACAGTGAGTCTGTTTAATGAAAAATAATAACGCAAAATTAAAATAGTCGGGCACATCGTCCTAAATATTTTAGGATCGGTTGCACAAACAGCCATTGAAAAGACATAGTTTTACTTTTTAAGATGCTCATTATTTACTATTCTAAACAATGGACCAGCAATAGTATACGTGCAATAGTATACCACATAGCTACATATAAAGTTGTTCAATAGATCAGTAGCTTTAGTTTGTACAACTGCTCTAGTATGCCAGCGTAATAAATAGTTCGATCTAGCTGTTAAGGTTTATGAATTATTGAAGAGTTGTAGAAGCAGCAGAGTCTCGTCGACGAAAATGTGCTGAGCGAAATAACGCTACTTTGCATAAAAGTATGGCGAAGTCGATAATTAAATCGCCTTTACAGTATTAATTGGCCAAATTGGCATCGCTAGGAGAGGTAGGGGAAAAATTGAATTAGACTAAAACCATGAGGTTCGTTCGAAATAGATGTGCAGAAACGAGTTCTAGAAAAGAAATTTTCTACATTTTTGTAACTTTTAAAATAGCCAGTGCTACAACTAATTATGTCTATTTTCATGGACTCGTCAGCTTGTACAAATCTTCAATTCATACAAACTTATCGAAATATCGTTGAAAAAAAAATCAGTACTCCGAATGTGCCCCCGAGTAAGAGAATCAGTGAGCGTGGGCGTGTCGCCGGTGCTCCTCGCGCGTCATTATGGGTACTACTCTCCGCTATGGTCGAGCAATAATTTGCAAGTAGATTTCTTGTATATGAAGTTGTAATTTGCGTCATGCGACGACGATCACGGGCAACAGCAGCAGCGGCGGCATCGGCAGAGTCCCCTCCTTCCTCTCTCCTCCTTCTCTCTCTCTCTCTCTCTCTCTCTTGAAGTACTCTGTAGACGGCGCACAGTGCGAATGCACGCGGTGCAGCGACCCAATTACCACTGCGTGAGCCGCCGTTCCGTACGCTATGTGTGTATGCATGCAGCATACGTACGTATGATATATGTACGTATGTGCACGAGCGTACACACGTACCCATACACACACACACACACACACACACACACACACACACACACACACACACACACACACACACACACACACACACACACACACACACACACACAC
>CACVKI010140129.1:0-17524 GCA_902732785.1 Trichogramma evanescens | reverse complement strand
TCGTGTTCAAAATTTATTATGTTTCAAAACATTGTTTATGGATGGATTAAGGATGAAGCCAGAAAATTTGATTTAGCGATAAACGAAGAAAAAAATTTTTTTTTTTCGGGAATATTTTTTTTTCTTTCTTTTTCGTGTCGTTTGATTGAGAAATAATTTATAATTCAAACTGTTATGTGAACAAATAAGAAAAGATGATGTTAATATTTCCAAATTATTTTTTTTTGAGGGAACTACCTCAATTGTTACGTCATCGTGAAAAAATTTGATAAAAATTATATATCAAAGAATAGAAGAACGTTGGCAATTGATTCCACAAACAGAAATAATTTATGATTGAAACTGTTTTGTGAACAAATTAGAAAAGATGATATTAATATTTCAAAATTATTTTCAAGTTAAAAAAAAGTATGAGGAAGCTACTTGCCAATACATTGGCAGTGGTTTTTAATATTGTTGTTATGCTTATGCACAATACGTACTTGCGTATGCATTGTAGTGTAATGTAAATAATTTTTCAGTCTTTCATTTTTCATTTCGAAATATCGAAGTAAATTATATTATTTCTAGACTTAAAATGCAAAATTTCATTTCAAACTATCGAAATTTCGAATTATTGAAGTTCGAATTATCAAAGTTTTACTGTATAGGATTTTATAGAAAATCTCGAAATTTGTAAAACGCCTACATTTTTTTAAAAGTCATTACGAAATCTTATATGCCTGAAACACCCCATTGCATATCGTATTAATTTTTTCAGGTTTGTGCCGTAGAATCGATTGTATTTTAGTTTTTAGTGTGCTCACACAATAAAAAAAGTTATATACAATATTAACACGACTGTTTATCAACATGATTTGGTTGAATAATGGTAACGAGTCGGTAGATTTAGCCATATACATATATTTAGATCAGATTCCGAATTTTTTAAATAAACATGTGGACGAGGTCTAAAGATTTTCCTGAAATTTTTGGTATGTTATAGTACATTGAAAAATAGTTTCGAAACTGGGATTCTGGACTCCGATATCGCACGTAGCCTTCAGAATTCTTATGGACGTATTTTTACTATTTTTACTCATTATGAAGCTGTTTTTGATTTAAAATATCTAAAATAGACCTCGTTCACTGCTTCATTTAAAAAATTCTGCATCTGACCCACATACAATTAACACATTGTAAAATTTATTTTTAAATGATCGTTTGTAAATTGGCTGAAAAAAATTGAGTTCTGACCTGAAGTCGCAGACTGCTTGTCCTTTGTCAACATCAATGCTTAGTTTTAACATAATTTCAGTTCCATCGTCCATGAAGTCAGATGCAGTTATTGTGGGACGTCCAAATTTATTGATGAGTTTATTACCTACCTCTTTCAACATATCTCTTACGGCTAATTCTGCATTGTCTTGAATGTGTTTCATGTACGCTTGTACAACATCTAAGCCGTAAGCCTGAACTAATTCATTTACTAATTGAGCACCCTTCGAAAACATATCACTGCTTGTTATTTTTTGCATTGATTATAAATAGAAATTACGAAAAAGGCATAAATTACTTTCTGATTCGCAGCTATTTGAGCTTTGAGATCGCTAATATTATCTGATAAATTTCTTGTTCCAGAACTGCCAGGAATCTTTCCTGGTGCCATCAATTCTTCGGTTAATTCTTTTTCTCGAAATTTACCGTCACGAACAAGAATGAAACTTTTGAACGTTGCTCCTTCCTATTAAGCAAAAAAAATCAGTTTATAGAGTTAAACTGAATATTTGAGAACGAAATTTGAAAAATTCTTAATCAAATCATTTCTTTTTTATGTAACAATAATGTTATAACATACTTCAGCCAACATTTTGGAATGAGGAGGCATCGAGCCAGGTGTAATACCACCTATGTCAGCATGGTGGCCTCTACTAGCGACGAAAAATACTGGCCTTTTCTCATCTCTATAAATTCAAGATAAAATAAATGTCAGTTTTTTCATTTAATGCAATAAGAAAATTCGTAATGATCGAAATTTTCCAAGTCTATTTCAACTTACTGATAAAATACGGGTGTAATAACCGTAAGATCTGGTAAATGCGAACCTCCTGCCGAAGGATGGTTAGATAGTATTGAATCCCCAGGCACAAATTTGCCTTTATATGATTCTATTTGATATTGTACCGTTTCTTGCATGGCTCCAAGATGTACAGGAATGTGCGGAGCATTTGAAACTAATCCCCCGTCGGGTCCAAATACAGCGCACGAAAAATCTAATCTTTCTTTTATGTTTGTTGATATCGATGTTCGCTGCAAAATTCTTTTATATGAAAAAATAAAAATTCAGTTCGGCGATGCAACTTTTCATAAAACATTATGACACGTGTACAGTATACTTTTTTATAGCACTGTGCTAAGTTCACGTTTAGGCCCCCTTTGGCGAGATATAAGGTGCTCATAATAGCGCCACGGTACAATAATGAGCAGCTTAAGTAAGGGCAAAGCGTACCTTAAATGTGAACTTAAGCCACGGAGTGCTATAAAAAATCATTCGTTTTTGGTTCCTAACTTACCTTCCCATTTGTTCGGCAATACTCATAAATCGATGAGAAAATATGCTTAGTTGTATTGCATCTAGATCTGTGGTAATTTTCAACTGCTGAACGTCGCCAATTGCTATTTTAATGTCACCTTTCAGAGTAATCGAAGCAGTACACCCAGGCTCAACTAATATCGTACTCAAACTGTTCATTATAATAGCTGGTCCAATAACTGTGTGACCAGGATTTAAGGATTTCAATTCATATACATTTGTGTCCTGATATCCTCCTTCAAAGTACACTTTTGTAACCTGAAAATTTACATTAAAAATGTATGTATAAAAGTATTAGGGCACGAAATTGTTCTTGCGCTTTTGGAGGCAGTTGAAATTTAAATAGAAAACAAGTTCAAATTCATTGAATGAACTTACATTTTCCACTTTGGCCTTCTCTTGATTTTTCGTTATGGGAATATCATCAGAAATTTCAGTTTTTCCAATTCCGCGTACTCTAATATCGCTGACCAGTATTTTTCTATCAGGCATAGTGAAACCAAATTCTTTTTTATACCTTTAAAAACATTTAAATATGAAATAATTTTGGTCAATTTTATGACGTTTTTTTATCTTTCTCAATTTATTTATGATTACCTGAGCAAAAATGAGGATGCAAAATCACCATGTTTCAAACAGTTATGATTAGCAGTGACACTATTGTCAGCTGGGCACATTAATGAACAATCGGTTCCTTCATATCTCAAATGCAAAAAATATTCCATTTGTAATTGATTTTCCAAAAAGCCTTGAGCTAAAAGTTTTTTTCTAGCCTTTTCTTCTAAAATATCCAATCTTTTATCCAAACGTTCGAATGACTCTACAAATTTTAAAATTCATTTGAAATGAAATTTAATAAAAATGTAAATCGTAGTACGGGAATACCTTGATTATAAACTTCTACGCTAGGCTCTTGTGCTTCTTCAACAACATCAGCTAATGCCATACCATAGGCTGACAAAATACCCGCATATTTATGAATAAATACAGTTTTCATCCCAAGAGACCTGGCTATAGCACAGGCATGCTGTCCTCCAGCCCCACCAAAACAAGCCAGTATGTGGTGTGATGTATCATACCCTTTACCCTTTATATACAAATATATCAAAAATGTGCTCTATGCAAAGTAGGCTATATTAAACAGTACCTGCGTTAAGGCTCGAATTGGTCGGCACATAGTTTCATTAGCCACTCGTATAAAGCCCATAGCTATTTCCTCAATGCTCAATAGTTCATTTTTATTTTTTCCCTCTGCTTCATAAAAATCATTTACCTAAATTTCAAGATTTACAGTAAATATAAATATTGCTGTGAGTATTTTTATCTTAAAATTCAAGACTAAATAAGCACACCTCTTTCGCCAATTTACAAAAAGCTTGGTATGTAATATCTTTATCTAGAGGTTGATTTTCATTTGGTCCAAAAATTTTAGGAAAATATTCTGGTAATAATCGACCTAAAAGCAAGTTGGCATCAGTTACGGCCAGAGGTCCTCCTTTCATGTAACAGGCTGGACCCGGATGAGCTCCAGCACTTTCTGGTCCTACTTGAAATAAACCAGATCGGAAAAAGAGCATCGATCCCCCACCCGCTGCAACGGTGTTTATATCTAGCTATTATGACAATACACAAAGCGAAAATTTTCTTAAATTATTTAAAATTTCCTCACAGAATTTAATTTTTTCAAATTATATAAAATAATTTTTCTATGTTAAATACGTATACGCAAACCTGGGGGGCTTGAATTGTCACTCCTGCAGTTGTGCTTTCGAAAACATGTTCATAATTTCCACCGTAACGGCTCACATCTGTAGAAGTACCGCCCATATCAAAACCAATTACAGGTAAATTAGTTTCCTTTTGATAAGCAGTCATGGCATAGCCTACAACACCACCAGCTGGTCCAGACAGAATAGCTCGAGACCCATTGAATCTGTTATTCGTAAGTATTTTCAATAATGAAGATTAAAATTTTATGTCATTTTGGAAATAGTTATTCAGGAAAATTTAGTAATTTACGATACAAGTGCCATAAGTAACACTTTTTGGCACTTGTATCGTAAATTACTATTTTGCGCACACTGTTTAGTGCGCAAATAGTATATTTAGTAACAAGTGCGCGAAGCAGTTGACTCGTCCAGGAGTTGTTTTCACCCGAGCGAGGGTGCAAAGACTCCTGGGTGAGTCAATTTCCTCGCGGACTAGTTGCAAACGATATTTTTTAACTCTTCTTGTGAGAAACTAGGGGTTTCTGACGCTTTAAGGTTAAAAAAAACCCGTGTTTCGCGCAGGCAGTGTTAAAAAAGCATTTTTGGACACTGGTGTGCGGTAAAATTTCTGGTATTCTGTGAAGTATCATGCTTGTTATTTTGTAAATGTGGTATGAAACACGTGCCCAGCTTTTTGCGCACAGAGTGTGGAAAAATACCCACTCGTGCCGGCATGGCCGGCACTCGTGTCCTTTTCCGCAAACTCGTGCCCAAAAACGCCTTTTGGGCACTTGTTGTATAAATAACTATTATGCAATAGTAAGCAAAAAATATTTTCATAAAAGTATGATATTACATACGAAAACGAGTCATTTTACTGTACCACGCACTAGTACCCAAAAACAATTTATGCGTACTGAAAGGGATGGGAAAAATGACAGTTTTCGTTATAAAGAAGGTTCGCATAAAGTATCATTAAAAAACCAGAAAAACTTACGAATTCATTGGTGTAAGTCCACCGTCACTCTGCATAAATAATACATTAACGCCTTCGAGGTTATTTTTGAAACCTTTGGAAAAGCCCTGAAAATTACATGATTTTAAGTGCTTATTAATGAAAAAATATTTATGTATTTGTTTAAAAGATGATTACTTTTAAATATTTTTTAATATGAGGAGTAAGATAGGCATCAGCTGCTGTTGTGAAACCTCGTGGAACAATTTTTGCCATTGGCATAATTTGATGGGAAAGTGAAATTTGTTCAAATCCAATTTCCTCGGCTATTTTTCCAACTTGAATTTCTTGCTCATTATAACTATAGCATATTAAATCGTAAAAAACATGAAATAAGCAATCATAGACGTATCAACTCGTAAAATCTTACGTGTAACTGTGCATCAAAACAACAGATAAACTCTCGATACCCTTTTCTTTTAATCTATAAAGATCTTTTCTCAATTCAAGTTCATTCAAATCAGATATGATGTAAAGCTCTTCTCCAGTTGAGCCCTTCACTTTCTTCCAAGACATTTTGTCCATTTCACATTTGTCATTCATAGAAGGTATAACTCTGATGTCAACTCCAACTACCTCAGAATATAAAACTTCAGGGGTCTGTATTTCCTGAATAAGGTGGTATAAATGTAAAATTTACAAAATGTAATCGTACTATAGGAACACATTAAAAATTTATGTAAAATATCTTACAAGATCAAAAATATTTGGTCGAGCTTGATTACCAATGTACAAAAGATCTTCGAAGCCATTATTTATTAATAAAGCCATTTTAGCTCCTTTTCTTTCTAGTAAAGCATTTGTTGCGACAGTCGTGCCCATTCTTATCCATTCTATTAGAGAGGTATCAATTTTTCCTGTTATACGATTTCCAGTTTCCTGTGAAATGCATGAGTTTCACTCATTATTTTTTTTAGTTTGTAATATGGTACTAACTTGTTCTAAAATACGTCGAATTCCTTCTCTTGGAGCATCTTCATAGTTGGATGGATCTTCTGATAGCAATTTCATAACTCTTATTTTTCCATTCGGACATTTTGCATAAACGTCAGTAAAAGTACCACCGCGATCGATAGCAAAACAAAACCCATTGCGAGACATATTCGAATAGTGGACAAAAGTAAAAAATGTGGAAACTATTACAATCAAAGAAAATTAACAAAGATATTAAAGTTGAAAGTCCGACCTGTAAAGAAAAGAAACAAAATGCAAATATTAAATCAGTTATTTATATCTTTTACGTAAAACATATTTTTAAAAAAATTTGTTTTTTCAAATTTTTTTTTCAAATAAATTTTTTTTTTTTGAAAAAGAATTTTTTTATAATTTTTTTTTTATACTTTGCCGGCTAGGTGCTACCGCACCTCTTGATACAGTTTTAATAATGAGTTATAAAATCTTAAAAATAATATTTCGATTTTTTATTTATTGAATTACAAGTTTAAAAAATAATTTTGAGATATTTTATTTTTTATCTGATTAACTCTTTTTTGGTTTGTCGTTACGGAATGATTATATTTGTAATGAGTAACAAAGCATTAATAAATATTTATTTAAGTAGCTTGTTCAATGATTTTGAAAATTCATACATGATTAAAACCCAATCAGAATTCAACAATCTGTAACGGTCTTTATATTTTTTCATCATCAACAAACAATAAAAAGTCACCCAGATAGATAAGCCGTAAAAAATCGAATTCCGTGTGTGATCGTGATAAATTCAAGTTAATAAAAAATATTTAATATCGTACATTTTTTTAAACTAAATTATATTAGTGAACAAAAAAAAGACATTAAAAAATGTTAAGCTGTGGGGAGGAAGGGCATTTACACGTCTAAATTAACAATTCTTTTTCTCATATACTTGTTTAGCTTTATATAAGTAAAAATTATTTCTTTAATTTTTAAGACCTAGTGTCATCTGCTACAAATGAAAAACTGACTAATAAAAATCATAGCATACATAATAACTGTTCTGAGAAAATTATGAAAATAATGAAATAAAATATGGGGATTAAATGAGCATGAAAGCGCCCTTCAAATGAACTAGAATGAATGAAATTAAAAGAAAGTAAAGAGATGGCGGCGCTTTTTCAAGAATTAAAATTTTATTTCTCTGAAAATTGTTCATAATTAAAAAATATTTATTCAATTAAATCAGTTGTACTTCATTCTAACATGTGCAGATTATGATTTTAAAATTTTAGAGCGATCTAATGAATACTTTCCATTGAATCGTGCATATAAATTTGAAAGACGTTGTTTTAGACAAACAATTTCAGCAGATGACACATCGAAAAAAATTAAAATTAATTTTTCGAGTAATTTAAAATCAATTCAGTATATATAAAAAGTTTCATTATGGTATGTTGTTTTGCTTCATTGACAATTAACCTTGAAAAAAAATTTATTTTTCACTTTATATCATTATATTATAATTTAAAATGTTGAAGTATATTTTGATTAAAATTGTCTTTTACCAAAAAAGTTTGAGCTATCAAATCAAATTTTTAATTATGATTTATAGATAATATGAAATTTTATATAAATTGTATCCTCATAAATGCTTAATAAAATATTTTATGATTTTGTGTAACAAAAAATAATAATTATTTTAACTTACTAACAATCGACTTTCTGCAACAAGCAGAAGCTTTTTATATGAACGTTGCAGCTGTAACACGTTCAGCGATACAACTAGAATCGAGTTCTATTTGATAAGCTTATTATATTCAAATGACAAGTTGCATCTAAACAGCTGTAAGTGAGATAAAATTGTAAACACGCAAACACACATATGATTAGCGATCAAGCTACGTTATACTGACTTTATTATTATTGCCCAATCACCTCTCAGAAATGGAAAACTACCTGTAATCGTTTTTACCGGCAATAATTTTTATTACAAATAACTGCAACTGTTTTTTTAGCATACGTTTACAGGAGGCTTCGATAAATGAATATTATAGTAAAAATAATGTATTTCTTCCAATTACACTTGCCGAATAATCAATGAAAATAAAGCTGCTGTGTGTTGTGAATAAGTCGGTGTACAGTCATGTTTACAATACATAAATAGAAATTGCGTCATTCATAATCAGTCACTTCATGCAAATATAAAATCCGTATAAGTATTTATTTTATCATCTGATAAAACACTTATTTTCTTCTTTATCGATACTAGTAAAAAAAAGTAGAGTCACATGAAAAATTCGAAAAAATTATATTTAAAAAACGAAGAAAAAATAGTATAAGAATTTTAATAGTTTTGAAACTTGAAAAATTTGTTTGGTGTAAAAAGATCTCTTTCAAAAACCTTTGTGATAAATTTATTATTCCAAGAAGGAAAAACGCACCATACCAAGTAACCATTTAATAACATCCCTCATTTACAATATTACCTCAACTTTCATGCCATTAAATTGACATAAAATTACTTTATGATTTATACATTATTAAGACAATACAAAAATATCGCTGATTGTTGATTTAATCATAGTTTTTTCGTAAAATAGCTTTGTTTCGTCAGGCTATTAAAAAAATATACATTAATTGTAAAAAGTATATTACATGAATTATAAACGAATTTTTTCCTCAAGTATATCTCTATATACATCTTCAGTTACTCTTTTATATTTTCCTGTTTTTTCTAAAATATACACCGGGTCCTTGATCTAAAAATAATAAACACAGACATAAACATGTTTGTTCCTTTTGGTGAATAGTATTTTTGTTATTACAAATTGTAGAAAAAAACCTTATGAATATTGATTCCTTCGTCTTGTAAATCTTTTTTCTTTAGTTTGAAAGTTCCTGAAAAATTATTGAAGTAATTGTAGTTGTTATTATAGGCAGTATAAGCGTTTAGAAAAGATATCACTATATTAAACCTCTCTTAAAATATTTAAAAGTTTCTGGTGAAAATAAGAAAAAAAATTAAGTAAAACTCATGTTCATTATCATTTTTATTTGTGCTTCTTGAAAGCTTTCTCATAGGTGTGAAATTGAAATTTGGATTTTTTGTTTCAAATAAATCGATGGTGGCTACGAAAACAACGCCATTTCACGGTGCTGGCCGCGAAGAAAATTCCATTTCAAAATATGACGTGGATAAAAATTCCAATTCAGAAACATAATACCACCGTACCAAAAAATGGCCCGATAGTCGAGGCCCATTCTGAGATGACTTTTTCTTTGCAGCATTTTCTGAGATGGAATTTTGTTCTCGGTATATTCCGAAATGGAATTTTGTTCGCGGCACATTCTGAAATGGAATTTTGTTCGCGGCACTTTTCGATTATGGTATTGTTTTCGCGGCATACATGAAATTTTTTCGTGGCACTTGGACGGGGAATTATATTCGTAACCACCATCGAAATATGGTTGACGATCGTAATTAGTACTTTACGATACAAGTGTAAAGATTTTTATCGAACATATTGTTAACTCCTTGTGACAAAAATCATCGAAAATGTATGTATGTATTCTTACCTGTCATGGGAAGACTAGCAAGAACTCTGACAAATAATGGTCTTGCGTATGTTGGTAAAGCTTTTTTTACACCATCGGCTAAATTTTGCAAATTAACATTTTCATCAGGATCATAAATGGCTGCCATACCAGCCTTTCCTTCATTTCCAGGTACCTATATTGTTAAGAGTTAGTTTATGTACTAAAGAAAGGATATACCGACAAAATTAAATATAATACCTCAACACCATAAACAACTGCATCTTTTAAGCCTATTACGTTGCTAATAACAGCTTCTACTTCTGAAGTAGCTACGTTTTCTCCTCTCCATCTAAAACATAAAATTTGCTCATATTTAAATAAACTAGTTTCATAAAAATATTAAGATATCATGAGCGATTGAAGCTTGAAAATTGAAAATGATATAAAATTTTTACAAATTGCAGTAGTATAAATCAAAACCTTTCAAATGGTCAAAAAATTAATTTATATAAACGATGGCTCCTGTATCATAATAGTACTTTACGATACAAGTGCCATAAGTAACACTTTTTGGCACGGCGTAGTTTAGGGTCCGAGCGCAGCGAGGGTCCTAATAGCTGGGCCGAAAAGTGTCCCCTGTGGCCCGAGTATCGAACAACGTTTTATAGCACTGGGCCAAGTTCATATTTATGCCCCCTTTTCCGATGCATAAGTTGCACTTTCTGGTATCGCAAAGTGAGGTTAGCGCACGAGCGTATGCGAGTGTGATGCGAACGCAGCGGTGCCAGAATGTGCGACTTATGCCACAGAAAAGCGTGCCATAAATGTGAACTTATGCCACACATTACTATAAAATACTATTGTGATACTTATAAAGTATCTTATTAACTACTTATACAAATTTGTATGATCAAAAAGACCGAATAATTTATTAGTTATATGCATTCAAAGATACTCATAAAAAAAGACATCTCCATGGGTGGCAAAGTTACGCATTCAATGGAAAATAGTAAATTTAGCATTGTTTTAAAAAAACGTTTTGATTGATTTATTTGATTATTTGATTTTTGTTATTACTCCGTACGGCCCAGATTGAGACTTGTTAATAGCTGGTAATAGCTAGTAGTTGTATATTAAATTCGCTTTTTCTGAGAGTTGATGAAAAATTTTTATTTTATCGAGATTAAAACTAAATTTTTAAAGGTTCAGAAAAAAGTTAGAAAAAACCTAATCTCTTGGTCCATTTGTACTAACTTAAATTCACAAAATGTAATTGTTACCTGAATGTATCACCCGTTCTGTCTTTGAAATAAAAATATCCATATTCATCCATCACTAGTATATCTCCTGCAATATTTATCACCATGCAATAATTATATACATTTTACAGTTCAATTCTCTTAAATTCATTATTTAGAAAGTTAGTTTACCTGAATTAAAAACTTTATCGCCTTTTTTAAAAACATCACGAATGATTTTTTTTTCCGAGGCTTTTTTATCGATGTAGCCACTAAAATCGTTCACAGCTTTTTTGGGGTTAATTTTGCCAACGAAAACGCCTGGCTCGCCTGGTTCGCAGATAATGCATAAACCATCAGGGCCTCGAATTGGCTCCCCTGTTGCTTCGTTGACTTTAAGAAGAGCTACAGGATATAAGGAGCCTGCATAACGTGGAACAAAGCCAACTGCGCCAATCATATTATCGATGTTTACTGCAAATAAATAATTTGATACATGTACTTTTTTTAAGACTGAATAAAAATAGTTCTCTACTTTATTTCCAGACCATAAAGTATTCAAAAAATTGAATAGGCAACTTTTTTTTATGTCAAATAGCGTCTCAGGCAGTTTTGGCAACCGTGTATTACCAGCTGATACTTTGTTTGCTTTTCTGCAAACGCACATATTTCGATGATATATTCATAAGCTAGATCGAATTTGTGACCGATGTCTGTATGTATGTGTGTTTTTTTTTTCAACGAGGAAGGATATCCATTTACTAATTCAACATACGATATTGCGACGTCGCACTGATGTTTATGTACTGATGTTAAGTGGGCTGATGTGTGCCACTCATAATACCGACTAAAACCTATCCTTTTTTCTCCTGTCCCTGTTCTTTCCCCGCGGGACCACTTCTAGGCATTACTTCGCAGGAGAGGCCATCGCTTTGTACGAGCTCATCCAGATTTTAATAGACTTCATGTTCCGTCTTCTTCGTACCGCATCGTCTGGTACTCATCTTCTTCTGGCTCTCTCTTCGCTACTCAGTTGCGTTCAGCAACAAGCATGAACAATAGGGGTGGAAGACCGGGCACGAGTAGCTCGTGTCATTCTTGGCATGCGACAGATATGACTCGAAGCAACCATGGCTGGACAGGAGTTAGGTGAAGAGGTGGTTCACTTCTCCATGTCTCCTTTCGATCCACGGATCTGCCATTTCTTCAGAGTTCTGGCATGTTCCTCCCTCGCGGCATCCTCGCGACGACGCTCGTAGAGTTTCGTCGACGAGAAGGGCTAGCGGAGGAGTGCTGGCGAGAACATACACGACCTCGTGAAAAATACTGCGAAAGCCACAGATCGGAAGAATACGCCATCATCCATAGAAAACTTCAGCACTATGTCGCTAAAATAGATGCTGATGATCCGGCGAAGGTATGCTGGGGCTCCATCTTCTCCAGGGCGCGTAGCATATGATTCCAACGCGCTGAGTTGAAGGTGTTCCTGATGTCCAGGGTGACGATGACCCAGTACTTTTTTGTGCCATTACTACTTTGACGGTGCTGAGTACCTTCTGTATGGCGTCGATAGTTGACGATCCCGGAAACCAAACTGTGAGTCTGCTAATCTAGCAGGACCCTCAGTGTAAGTTTCCGGACGGCGAATAATGATCCTTTCCAGAATCTTGCCCGCTTTGTCTAGCATACACAGCGGGTGGTACGACGAGGGCTCCGAGGCCGGCTCGCCCGGCTTTAACATCAGGACAAGCCTTTGAGATGCGCGTGTGTGTATGTGTGTGAGTTTTTTTTTTTTTTTTTTGAAGGAGGGAAATCCTGTTTACGGATTCAACATGCGACAAAGGTGTTTGTCACATAGATTTGTCGGACTTGAGTAGTGTGATGACGAATGTGTACAGGTGTTACGTGGGTGGATAATGTGCCCCTCTACTAATACCGTCTAAAACCCATCCTCTTCATCTACCTATGTTTTCCCCCCGCGGGACTACCGTTGAGCATTACTTCGCGGGGAAGGCTGTAGCTCACTGGGAAGTGGGAGGTCATCCAAGGTTTAGCTTGTCTTCTGGTTCGAAAATTGAATTATAGATATTTACAAAATTTAAGTGGTTTTTGGAATACATGAGTAATTTTTTAAAAAGAAGAGCAGCTAAAATTAAATATTTATTAACATTTAAAAAGTATTTGTAGGAGCGATAACTTTTTTTATGAAGAAGCTTTTTTCCAATGTATTCGTAGCGGATTTTTCTTTGAAGTCGATGAAAAAAAATTAAATTTGACAATTTTCGAGTTATTATTTCATTAGTATGAGAGGGAAGAATGTTAACTATTCAAAACTTCTTCCAAAATTTAAACATATTCATTAAGTTAAAAGATAATGATGACCCAAATGAAAAAAATTTCGTGGATTCCTACGTGGGTTATTCACGCAGATTCCGTATGGAAAGTGCGTGGCAAAGGGATGAGAGCGTGGAATTAAGTTTTCAAGAGATAACCGAAAAATCTTGGAAGATTTTTACAAAAATGATCCAAGCAGATTCCACATGGAATCAATGCACTTTCCTCATGAAATTCGCGAGGATAATCCACATAGAAATCCACGCAACTTTTTTTAATTGGGGAAACGTAGCAAAAATTGATACGTTTGCAATAAGAATAAAATGATTTCTAAATCGAAAACGAAGCCTCTACCGAAAAAAACCACAAGAATAACTTTACATGTAGAATTGATAAAGGAACTCTATAATAGTTTTAATATAAAAAAAATCGTTTTTTAATTGTTTATAACAAAACTTTGGACCACTTGACTCAAATTTACCTTGGATATTTGATTTCAGGGGGTCAATATACATGTAAAAAACTTTATTCCATCTAATTACGTCCATCGGCTACGAGAAGAACCGTCTGGGCCCCAGGTAATGATATAATTTTGTAAGTTTAATTTTTCTAATAATACAAGTTTTTTTACCTAGATTAGAGTTGCCTTCAGTAGCTCCGTAAAACTCGCCTATTTGTTTAACTTTGAATCTTTCTACAAATGGCTTCCATATTTGAGGTCTCAACCCGTTTCCATACATAAGCCTCACTTTGTGAGATTTGTCTGCCGGATTTAGAGGTACAGCAAGAAGATAACGGCATATTTCACCTATATATTGGGCCACCTAATAAAATATTATGTTTTATTTTGATATAAGTGTTGGTAATTTCATAAGAGAAAAATTAAAAAACGTTTTTATTTTGTAAATTTAGCAAAACTTGATTATAAAATATCTAATGTAAAATAAAATAATTTTTGAACATACCGTGCATTCGTAATTTAGACAATCTGGCCAAAAATTGGAAGCACTAAAGCGTCTGCGAAGAACAACTGTAACTCCACGCAAAAGGGCCTGTCCAACTCCCACTATACCACCAGCTGTATGGTAAAGTGGTAAAGAGTCATAAATACGATCGGATGATTGAAGACCCAACATGGAGTATACTCCGCATGTCATGAGCATATACCTGAGGTATAAATAGTAGTACTTTAAGTAACAAGTATGGAAGTGAATGATGTTCGTTTAAATTCGTTTCTAGCTAGCAGTTCACTATAGATGAGCTTTCATTACTTATAGAATAAATCGGTAATATAGAGATAGAATAAATTGTATAAGTGAATACCTTAAATTATTGATAACAGCCGCTTTAGGCATTCCCGTAGTTCCAGATGTGTAAATGTAAATGAGTTTATCTCTCGGACGACTAAGAGCCATATCGGCATAAAGTGGTTGTGGTTCAAATTTATTCAAGCCACAACTGAGATCAGCCGCTCCTTCCAATAGTCTTGTATCGTTATATTCCGACCATTGATATAAGGTCAACTCTGGAATTTTGTTTTTGATTTCTGCAATGGCTGCAAAATAATCCCACATTAAAATTTCCATGTACATTTTTTTCTTAGTTGATAAATATTTCGATAATTGCAAGTAATACAGAATCATCGATTAACTATTTAGTTACCAGAAGTATATCGACTACCTGAGACGTAGAGTTTATAAAACAAGTGTTACGACGTTTTTAAACACGAATTTTGGTAAAAATAAAAAGTAGTTTTAAAGCGCAAAATTGCATACATTTAATTATGTTAATTCTCTACACTTTCACATTATTTTAATCAAAATATTTCCATTCTGACTCGATAGTTGAATATATTCCATAGGTTGTAGGAAGAAAGAGCTTTTTATTCAAGTATTTGTTCTATAATTCATGTACACTGATTCGACTTCATTTTCAAAATGGCGCGAAAACATAAACACAGCGAAGTAGGGGTCCCTCATGCGTACAAGATACGCGTCAATAATAACAATAGTATACAGACTAGCATATATAATCCCCGGTTTTGCTGTGTTTACGTTTTCTCGACATTCCAGAATTACAGTCGACTCAGTGAATGTTAGTTTGAAAAAAATAGAAGAGAGATCATATTTTTCCACTCATATAGAACTTTCTCAATTTGATTTTTTTTATAGAAAATTTTATTAAAAACTGTTGAAAAATAAACGTACCTTCAGCGTATTCGCCACTAAAAATGACGGCTTTACAGTCAGCAACATTTATACTATGAACAAGCACGTCACCTCGCAAATTTATGTTTACGAGTGCAGTTACAAAGCCAGCCTTACTCAAACCTAGCCAAGTGCCGACATACTCTACTCTGTTTTCCATTATTAGAGCAACACTATCACCTTTTGCAAGGGTTTGTGATTGAAAGTACCGTCCGATTCGATTACTGAATTCGTCTAGCTAATATTTAAATTATTGAAAATGTCTCCATTGTTTATTTATTATTATTATTATTATTATTATTATTATTTAAATAGTTTGCTACAAATTGATATACTTGTTGGTTTTAGTAAATGTAGTAAATAGCTGATTTAATGATTTTACCTCTCGGTATGTCCATTTTTTATCTTCAAAAATATATGCAACTTTTTCTGGGTGAGATTGGACTAGTTTAGAAAAGATTCTTGCCACTGTCAAATTTCTTGTTTCCCACCACCATAGAAGAGTATTAACTTTTAAAAATCGAAAGGCTCCCCTGAAACCAAAATTTTAATTTCAATTTATGCAAGCTTTAATTTTGTGTCATCTAAAATGGAATTGGACTTCAGACAGACTGGTATTTCGAATTTATAAATGACTAAAATTGAATTGAACTTGAGACAGACTGGTACTTCGAATTTATAAATGATCATAAAAATTAATATAGTTGAAACTTTTTTTATGATATTCAAATACAGGCGATCCTCGTTTTACACGGTAGGCGCGAGCAGCAAAAACGCCGCGTGAAAAAATAAACACGTAAACAAATACCTTATCCTTATGGAGATCAGGGGGATGCGTACAAGAAAAATCGAGAGAATCTTGAAAAACTGTCACTATGACATTATTTATTGTTTTTTTTGAAGAAAAAAAGTCAGTAACTTGAGACGGTTTAGCACTCCATATTGAATCTTTGAAAAATATGAAACTGTAGGTTCATGGAGTAATCAAACCGCGTATAATTGAGGAAATAACCGCGTATAATTGAAACCATGTAAAACGAGGTTTTCCATACTGCTGCAACTGATTAACGTATAAAAACTCTTATCGGAGCTCAAAAACCCCAACTATATTACTTTTATAATAATAATTTTTGAACATGTATTAATTCCCAGTACTGTTTTTGAGAAATAAATGGGTAATTAACGTCATAAATTGAATATTTTTTCAATTTCAAATTTTTCATAAATTATTTTTGAATATTTAATAATATACTCATAAGCTATAATCCCTTTTATTTTGATACTTATGATGGTTAGGGTGGTCTACTTTTTCAAAAAATTTTTGTATCTCGGAGAATCCATCGGAATCTGAAAGTTTGAGGTTTAAAAAAATATAATTTTTGATGATGGTTTTTTTGTCAAACTTCGCAAAGTTCATTTTCGAACAAGCGGCGAATAAACAGAAAAAATCTAGAAAATTGTTTGACACTACCAAAATTTATGATTTTTTATGACAAATCCAACGGTATATATTACTATACACTTTAAAATTATTTTAATGCAGAAAAATATAACTTTATCCCAAAAAACGATATTAAAAAATTGAAAAATCGAAAAATATATTCGTTTCTTCAAGAAAATGGCTGAGTATAATCACTCATGAAAAAAATTGCATACAACTATCCGATAGGTTTTTTTTTACATTTCCAACGCCGTTTTCAGATTTTAAAAATTCGCAAGTTTTGCTGAGATTCAGTTGTTTTTGTACGATGCACTTTTCTAGCTTTAAATCCTGCTTCGCTGGTTTTTTAATGAATAGAGCTAGCTCAGAATTATTGAATTTTAATTTTTTTCATGATCAGAGAACATGTCTCTAGTACCTGGGTCATTCTCCTACTTTTTTAAAAAAGTGTGCGCGGCGGTATTTCAAAAAAATCTGAAAAAAATATATGTTATTAAACAACATAAAAAAAGACTTTTCCTAAAGTTTTAGCCCGAAAAAAAAATTTTGGAGGTGC
>CACVKI010140126.1:0-31643 GCA_902732785.1 Trichogramma evanescens | reverse complement strand
TACAAAAATGTAAACGAAATTGTCGTACGAGGTCTGGTTCAAAAACTCATATTCGAACCCATCACATAGCTTCCTCTATGGAGGAAGCAAAAGCGCAATTGTCAATACGTGCGAATAACGAAAAGTAATGATTAAACTCGATTATTCACCAAAATTACCGCATTTTACATTTTGATGTGCGTAAATATTTGAATATGAAGTAAAGCAAATCAGGCCTGTAGTGCAAATAGCATACACCGATAATGGAATAATTTCCATTCGATGTTCCTCAATCGTTTAAACAAAATTGACTTGGATTCGCAAATAACCGATTTTTTTAATTCAAGACACATCAATTTTGTCATCGCTTGTGTAATAAATTTTTATTGCTTTTTTTAACTAAAACGAGGATTTTCCAAGAAATATTTGACAATCAAAAAAATGCAGTTTGAAATTTCAATGAATCGAAGTAGGATAAATAATGATGGTCATTAAAAATACTTTGTCGTAAATACGCTCTGATGTTTTTCGAAATTGCAATTATTTAACAGCATAGAAAAGCAGCGTTTATCGTCTCTCTCTTTCTCTCTCTCTCTCTCTCTCTCTCTCTCTCATCATGATGATTTATTTCAACGTTTTGTTAATAAAGATAACACGGGCGAGTTTCGCAGGTGCGTTACGCGATCTCCAGCGGCTGTTACGCGCGCATCGCGTTTACGTGTGCATAAGCACGTACAATTACCGAGAAATTGAATGGAGTTTAATCTAAGCACAACACGTTCGATTTTTCTCACCCAATAATCATAACTCGCGCTGCGAGACATGTATATCTATAAAAATCTCCGCGCGAAATCGGCACACTGTCGTGCATACTCTTGGATCAGACACGCGTGAATAATAAATAAAGATCGAAGTCAAAATGAGAGCCATCCTCGTCGCTGTGTTCCTGCTCGTGGCCATCTCGGCCTGCGTCTACTCTGCACCAGGTCAGTACACGATACAATATTGTAACGAACGAACGAGACGGCGAATTGATATGCGTGCGATATTCTGTTGAACGCAGTCGAAGCCGAGGAACCGAAAGTCGTAGCCGAGGAGCCAAACGTCGAAGCCAAAGAGGACGACGTCGAGGGCAGATCGATTCTCGGACAACTCCTGAGGCCCAGGTATCCCGTGTACCCCGTGTACCCAGTTCAGCCCGTGTATCCAGTTTACCCGGTTCAGCCCGTGTATCCAGTTTACCCCGTCTACCCTGGATACGGTAAATGAAAATAAGCCGACGATTTCCATGGACGCCGAGACTCGCTGATATGTAGTATTGAATTTTTGAACTAATGACTCTTAACGATATGTAATATTTTGTAAATGTATTATAAAGACAATTTTTAATTTAAATTATAATTCGATTTTTTGTTACTGCAGCTTAACCATCTTTAGAACTATAAATTAATGAAGAAGCTTGCTGAACTTTACACTTGCTGAATTTTACTAAAAAATATTGTGAAAAGACAAAACTGAAATTACACCTTTTTTCAGGTCGAAAAAAGATTGGCGTTATTTTATAAAGCTCGAAAGAGAAACCGGAAAAATTGTTTTCTCGATATTGCACGCAAAGCACGAATTGCAATATCTTGGGCTAATTGACTAACTAATTAATAGGTCAGCACAGTTCGCGCCAATCGATTTCTTTGTCGTCATGCAATTATAATAATTAAATTCGCATCCGTCGATTGATTTAACGTAAAAAAAATGATCCTCTCAACTGTGTCACGGTCGAGTCGACAGATACGTTTGATATGTCTCTCACCCTCCCTTATGGGTAAATATGACCCCCGGTACATTATCCACGCAGAGATCTAGGTTGCCAGAAGGTCGACGAACCCGCCTCATTACGATGTTTCAAAAAACAGCTCGAGCCGCAGGTGGGACGCGTTCAGGTGATTTTATGCAAGTTTCTTTCGCATCGCCTCGACGCGAGCTCGAGGGGACTCTAACTCGGATCGCCGCATGCACTGCCGTAATTATAATAAGCAATATTTTTGCCGATGTCGTCGTCTGTCCGATCGCGAGCTCGCATCAGGCGGGGAGGAGTTTGGCGCACCAAATTGGCTTACATTGTAATACATCTTTAATTATAGAAAATTCGCTGCCTCTGTAGGTTGGACGCTCGGATATTGCGGAATTTTCTCGTCCGATGCGCGCAACAATTCCTCAATTACACGAGGTGTATGCATATAAATGCGCAATCTCTCGGCGCGCTCGTGTGTCATTTTGAAAGCCGACCGTGCACAGACACACACAGCTTCGAGTGCTCGAAGGCGCATTTTGCACAATTGACAGGATAATTAATACTCGATTGTTTCTCGCGACGAAAGACAATCGATGCCGCAGACATCTGCTTGCGCGATGTATAATAGGCGAAGCGCGTATATGATACAGCTGCTGTGAGTCGCATCGATGGTCTGCCGATTTTCGAACAGTCGCTGTTCGGCCTCGTTTCGCGATTGACGCGTATCGTAATCAATTTACCAGATGTAAGGCAGGAAATCTATGTACGAAAAATCGGCAATACGTATCTGCGACGAGTCGGTATATGTATGTGCACGCGTGCACTCATTGCACGAAACGCACGTGAATCGCGCGCGATAAAATCGCACTCGCCGCGTTTTAATTGATCAGCTGTGTTTTATACGCCGGTTAATGAAGAAGAAAAATTAATCACCATTCGGTTTCTCGGCTTTTACGCGATACAGCTGCTGCTACTGCTCCTTGTACAGAAATATCCCTCGAAAGGGTCAGCGTGCATAAGTTTAAGAATGATTCTTTCTTCAAGAAAAGGATTTTCTACTAGCATACCAACGTAGAGCAGGCACTTGGAGAAGGGTACAACTGATGATTGTAATATGTTGAAAAATTGCACTGACGCATGACATCACTCAGAATGACTCTGAGAAAAATAAAAGGCTCTGAAATTCAGTTTTTAAACATAATTTGGTTTGGACGTTTGAGTAATTTTTATTTCACCTTTTTATCCACTTTCACCTGTTCAACAATAAAAAAGCAAAAAAAGGACCATAAATATGAAGTAATGCTGATTTCGCATAATTCATTGAACTTTTACTAATTGATCTCGAAACCGTCTTAACAATTATCGATTAAACTCACAATTTGATATTTCAAACTTTAAGTGAACCAATAGGTTTCTTGGATATAGAATAATTAAAAATTGTAGTTATTCTTTTTTTATAAGATTATATAGGAGCAAGTATGACAGTTTGGTCCGCATAATTTGAAATTTTCTTAATTCTCGATACTGGTTATCTCAAATCGTCAATATTCAATTGCGTAACTATGATATGGTAATGAAATCAAATATATTCCACTAATATTCGGGTAAACTAAAAACTTCCAAACTATAATCGTATTAAAAAATTCGTAATAGAATAAATTAGAGAAAGTATATGCTTATTTAGCTAAGGACTCATGATCCTATTTAGACAAGCAAAAAAGAAAAGATTACATGGGATAAGTAAATAGTATTTAAATTATGCACAATTAATTTTTGCCGCAACAGAGAAATAAAAAAATAATTGAAGAATGCTCGATTATACAAAATAATTGCAAAAAAATCATGGTACGAGAGATAAAAAATTATAATACAATACAAAAATAGTTACAGGTAAAATATACGAGTGCGCGTTGATTTGCAAAAACATATCGAAAATGGTACGCTCAGAAACGGCTGACCCGCAGCATCAGCCAGGAAAACAGGAAAAGCCTCGGTCCGGAAGGAGAGACTACAATGTAGTATGTAACGCTCTTTGATATGGGTCACGGCGCAAGCTGCTCTAGAGCCGATGTTCACTCCTCGATTTGAGATCCAATCGGCGTCGACGGCATCGACTCGATTAATTCGCGTCGATCTCGATCGAAGATGCACGTACAATATTTTCGCCATATCTATTCATATCGCAACGATCCCCACCGATCTTACTCTACCGCCTATTATACAGCTGTAATAGATTATGCGCGTCGACCCAGATTAGGCTTCGTTTCGGGGCGCCGATATAAAGAAACGAAGTACCCGTATTATGATACAGTTCGTAATGCGCGTAACATTAACGCGGCGTTCCGCGTTTATACGTCTAAACGAGAGCTCATTCATATTCCAGCGATTATCGACTCGAGCGAGCTCGCGCGCATACCTTGGTATACACGCGCGCACAGACTGGACAGGCCGCGCCGGGCGTGCCGATTTTCAATGCTGTATACATCTACTACAAAACGAATGTACAACGAAAGTGCGCGCGAAAGTTCGCGCGGTTGTGCGCGTTGCTCCCGATTTTACGAAAATCTACTATGCGCGCGCGCGCGCGCGAAATCGAACCCGAGCCTATATAGATAATATATTGTAATGTATGTGTTGTAGGAATTGATTTAAGAGGGTCAATATCGAGATCGCTTACACGTTACTTCCGCACGCCACACCTGCGATAATAATAATATAAAAATAATAATTATACATAAATCGGACCAATTTTTGAGACGAATCTCTCTTATTAATCATCGATAACGTATAGCCGAAAGCAGGTCATTTTCGGCTCTCGGTCGCGGGCGCAACTGATTCGACGCGATCGGCACGCGATTGAACCACTGTGGACTTTATATAAAATAGACGCGCGCGCGTCTCTCTCGACTCAACTCGAGGTTATAAGGCGAATCGCAGCAATTTATGCCAATCAACTTGGACCGCGCAGAGCAGTGCCTTCTTGAGCTACATTATGCAGTCGTGGATTCGTTTGAACGCGCGGCTCCGCCTTTGAAAAGCTACGCCACGTCTGCTGCAACTATACATAGTATATATATTGCGGCTGCAATTTGAACAAACATTATATAAGAGCTGCGCGTGGAATCGAGCGAGGACCGAGAACACACGATGAGATTCGAGATTGAATTTCCCGCGAGCGACCGCCCGGACCCTCGACCTAGAATTCTCGGTAAGCGAGCTTCGTTAAGGGTTGCAAATTACGTGCGCACGGCTCTAATACGTAGGTGCACGCTTTGGGCTTCGAGTAGTTTCTTCCATACGGTGCATCCGCCAACGAATTGTATTGTAAAATATACGTTAAGTAGTTTCCGCTTCTCTCTACCTCTCTCTCTCTCTCTCTCTCTCTCTCTCTTTCGCTCGAAATCGTGAACTACACGAGCTTGAATCAATAATGATGCTAATTACGCGAGTGCACCTACGGTCAACGGCGATCGTGCGCTCATTATAACTATAGAATAATACATGTTGAGACATTGGATAATTTCGAGCTACTTTTATTGATGAATAATATTTTTAGACGCATCTACTGAGCCCCATATACATAATGTTATGATCTACCTGTCACGCGATCATATTTCGTATACGCGCGGGTGTGCGTCCACATATTCCACACGGACGCATTATATATATATGGTTTCAAAAAAGTTATATCGTGCGCGAGCTGCTCGGGATAACCCATATAAAAATCAAATGATTTATTGCCAACCTGCGTTATAGTGTACACGTCGCATGTAAACACAGACACGCGCAATCAACAGAGCCCTATGTGTATCGCCAGCTAGTTTTCTGAATCTGCCTACGAGGAAATATGCCGCGCGGCTCACGATACGTATGAATGAAAATCAAAGAAAAAATAATGTTAGCGAAAAATTTCGAGAAAAAGGCAGCAGAAAAAAAAGGATTCAGACACGCAACGAGTCGTATGTATACGTACTATATATAAAATGATGAAAACGCGATCGCGCATATAAACCAGTTTAATCGAGTTGACTCGCGCGGTGATCGAGAACGCGCGTTACTAGTACACCAACATACCTATACGAATCGGTTTTGCGCGCGGGCCAAATATTTATTAATTCCCTCATACACGTGTAGATACTCTCTCGCGATCGCAGCAGCTTTTTCTCGGTAAAACGTCAAGACTTTCACGTTATAATGCCATTTTGAGAAAACTGGTAAAGTTCTCAATTAATCATATATTATGGACACGCGCGCGCGCTTATATGATACATAATAAATCGGCACGCACGCGCGCGCGCGCAGGCGTTGTCCTGCGTAATCGTGGTCGACTCAAAAAAAAACGTTGAAAAATTCGAGCCCGTCAACGTGCAGCGTAACACAAGTATAATGTATACCGAGGCTCGATGAGCTGAAAATCCACGACTGGGAATCTTGCGTATGCACGCAGCGATTGTCTTAGCTCGGGATAAGCCCCGCGGGATGAAAAAATCGGCGGAGGAGGGGAGTGTCGTCATTGTCGCTGTATTTAAGCGCGCACAAACGTTACTATGAGCCTTGCACAATGGATTCACCGCAGAAACGATTTCAGACGGCGGGGCACGCAGATGCATCTTCGCTACCGACGCGCTTATTTACACACATTATTACGATGGCATTCGCGTGCATAGAAGCCAAATCGGATATAAGTAGGTATATACTGTGTGCACACACACACACACGCACACACGGCGAGGAGGGCGAGTTAGCTGCAGGCATCGTCATCCCACGCGAGGAATTCGTATACAGATACTTATAGAATAGAGTCGATAAGGTGTTGGCGCGGGCGCGCGCTTTTGCAAAAGCATCTCTTGTGTTAGAGTTTATGCTCCATGAGCGCGCATGGCTGTGTATGCATGTATATACCGCGTGATGCTGCAGAAATCCGCACCAACGTTAAAATACATCTCGCGAGTGTTTAGTCGCCGCGCGTAAGACAATGTGTGCGTCTATGACCCCCGCGTGCAACAGAGACACACTTGCCTCAGGTTGCATTATGCGCAAGTGCAGCCGAAGCTCATGAATAGGCGATGTATGTATGTATGCGACTGCCTACACTCGAAACCAAATTGAGAAAATACCATGGAATTACATATCCCTGCTCTCGCGCACAGCTCCTTTGTTTCAGTCATGTAGCCAGTTCCCTGTATAATATATAGCGTATATGCAGATTTGCGGCCGCAGCAGCAGTCATATGGCATAATTTCAAAATGTGCGCGCTCGTCTCCTGTATATAATATACGACTCGCAATCGCGCGGGTGCGAGATGATAATTGTCACTCTCCGCGTCTCGCTTACGCTTTCTCTCCTTTTTTTTCTCCTCTCGCTCGAGAGCCATATAGTTAGGATGGCGTTTGCCAACGCGTTTCGTTTTCTGTGTACAAACATACACCAACACCAACGGTTGGACAGCGAGACACACGCGCGCGCGTGGAGGCTTCTCGGAGGAAAAGCGCGACGTCGGTGCGGCGCGGCAATATCTCCCGCGCGCGTTTTTCACATCGTCAATGGGCTTATAATCGATCGGCCATGCGAGATCGATCAGGATGTGACGCCACCAATTGTGTCGCGCGCCTCGTGTGTATCATATGCAGTTTATACAAGCTCGCGCTGCGTACGCGGATAGCTCGACGTCGCGTGCAGTGCAAAACTCTTGCGACACATTTAATATTACACACGTATTTAAATACGGCTAAACGTGCCCATTTTGTTCGATTATTTATTACTTTCACGTAATACGTCGCGTTACCTCGGCGATGGATGTTTTTTCATGCGTATGAGAACCGCGCGAGCTCGTATAGCTCATATGTAATAATTGTGCATAGGTAATGAATGGTATACGTCGAGTGTGGCCGAGGTATTTTTTCTATTTTTTTTTTTTTTTCACTTTTTTTCGATACGCACGAGTACTTTTACGCGCCGTTTGACGCGCGAGCGCAAACGCGATGGACGGGCGTATTCATTTATATATATTTATACGTGCGTGCAATACGAAATTGTCCGCCACGGCCGAGTGTACGATCATTTGCGAGCTTTGCCAAGTGCAAATAAGCATCCTCGCGTGTATACATCAACATTCGACCAATACATTAAGCATACCCGGTCTCGCTGAAGGGGGTATATATACACAAATATACCGTATACCGCGAAGATGCTGCTTAGAATTTGATTATTGCGCGCGCGTACACGAAATCGTATACCGTTAGCCGGGGAAATTATGTATTTGCAGACGACTTGGCAGGCCGTTAAAAAGGAAAAATTACCATCTCTTACCGCGCTCGTATAACTGCATTAAGAGTTTCGTTCGATCGGCAATAGAGCGACGTGTATTGCGCAAAACGATCTGCAAACCGCGTTGAAATTATTCGGGAATGCGGATCGTGGCCAGTTCGGCATTTGGCGGTGATCGTTGGATAAAATGCGTCGAGTCTCGATGTCCACAACTTGCGCGCGCGTAAAGACTCGCTTACAGAAATCGAGCTAGTGAGCGCTTGACCGCAAAAAGAAGTACCGAGGCACAAAACAATGAGAGTCAAGCGTCGTTTTCACGTATATAAAGTGTAACGATTACGCGCCGCTGGTTCGGGATAATTTTGCACTGGCACGCGAGCACCATACCGATACTTAGAGGCACATATATTAGGATTTGGGAAAAGTTACCCGCACGTCGGAATCGGAATTAGAAATTACACGGAGAAAATTAATTGCGACTCTACATAGCGAGTGCAGTTGTATTTATGCTAAATAAGCTGTCTGTCCTCTCGCGGCAGCACTGCCAGTAGCAACATAATTCCATGCTCTGCCGCGTGCGGACGAGGGACACAAAAACGACGAACGACGACGACTTTCCATCATATCTGCAGAACTGTCAATCGTCGAGTCTCGGTGTCGCGGCGAACTTTCTTATTATCAACTCGCGAGCTCCAAACCTCTGTTGAGATAAAAGATTATTGTAGCTCGAGCGAACGATTTTGTTGCGTGTCTTTTGCTACTATGCATTTGAAATTCAATAGCCATCAAAGATCGTCAGAAATCTGTAATCTAATTGTTAAGGCATGGGCGAAAAGAGAATAATTTTCCCGATGAAGTACTACAACTGCTAATCGCCATGCATATAATAATATTGGCAGTTTTTAGAAAGTTATGAGTTAAATGCGCCGAGACGAACAAGGAGACAGTAGCAACAACAACGACAACTATCTGGAAGCTGTCTGACGTTTGGAGGCACATAAATTTTACTATTGAGCATTATTAAAATTGAAAAAAAAATTCACATAGCTTTTGTGCTTATCCGTCGAAAATACGAAATTTATGACTTTCTCCCAGATGCTGACTTGCAACGGAGGTGCAATGCACAACTCGGGCGAGTGCTCTAGTGAAAAATACACACACGCACGATCTTGAGCATGCGGTATCAGTGCACAAAGGAACTAAGTCCTCTATTGGTGGAAATAAGTATCTTTTGGAGTAAAATGCTGCTTTTTCTGAAACTGCAAAAAACATGATAAATGTAAAAATACATAATAAAATTATTATAAACAGATGATACTTTTTTGCCTAATTGATTTATACATTCACGCTTGATTATAGCTCATGCGTAGGTTATGCGGCTCACTCTCGTTTGCCGAGCTGATTGAATGTTTTCTTATAAATGCAATAACTTTAGTTTTAATAAAGATATTTGAAAAAATGAATAATATTTAACAACTAGAACAAATTTGCAATTTACTCATATATAATTATGTGGGGTTTTCTTCAGTCGAGGGCTCGATGTCGACTTATAAACTAATAGCAAGCTGTAAAAATGATAAAACTTAATACTTTTGATCGCGCTGGCTTCGTTGTAATTGCTTAATCCATATTTTTATTTCTATAAAATTAAAATACAGATCGATACCTTTAAAATGAGTATCCTAAAAGTGGAAAATATTGGTTATTGGCCGATCTATGGATGCGGTAGTCCGAGCGCTGCGCACCGACCTTATACGCGGTATCGTTATTTTTTTTACTATTTTAACAATATCTATGGTTCTATTGGTCGTATCAAAATGAATAAAAAAAGGAAATTTTTGTCTTTTTGTACAAAATAAAATGAAAAAGTTCAAACACACACAATATAATTGAAAAATTTTTTAAAAATCTAAAAAAAATTAAAGTTCAAACAAGTCGCAATGCAATTGATAAAAAAACATTCAGAATCTAGAAAAGTTAAAATTCCATAATGAAAATTCAACCAAAGAAAAGAATTATATTATTTATTATACATTTAAACGACGTTTCGCCGATCTACAGCTACTTTCGTTAGTTGGCAACGCACATTTATCATTTTTCTTACAGCTCAAGTATAGAACAATAAATTTTAGATAGTCTGAGCACCAGAAGTGACACTTCAGAGTCCTTTTCCTTGGTTGAATTTTCTTTCTGAAATTTTAACTTTTCTTGATTTTGAATGTTTGTTTATTAATTGCATTTTTGACTTGCTTGAACTACAATTTTTTCAGATTTTTCAAAATTTTTTCAAAATTATTTTTCATGCTTTTCTTTAAAGATTTTTCTTCTTTCATAATTTGATTTTTTAAATTAATTAATTTTTGAGAAGTTTCACTTCTGATGGCCGTCCATAGACAGCTAACTTAATATTTGAGATTGTGAACACGAAGGCGTGTTACCGCGCCACACGGTCCGATGAGACGAATAGGGCTATGTGATGCGTATGAAGCAGTTGAGTTACGCACACATATGAAAATCGATCAGGTGATTGATCGCAAGATCACAAGAGGACTGTGGATCAAATAGACGGCGCTATCAGCTAATGATAGTCCTAATTATAAACAAGCGAGACTTAGTTTGTCACTCTGTGCGTGACTATCGACGAATACACGATGGAAGTCAAAAGCACCATTGAGCTCTGTGTGTGTGTGAGGGACTAGTGTGGCCGTCTTCTGCCTGACCATATCGTCACCGTGTCTACCCAGGTCCAGCCATTGTGAAACAGCCGAGTCTCCGACGAGTAAGTCAAAATTTACAAGTGTGCTCTCGCTCTCTCTCATATCGTTTCCATCCATCGAATCCATACCCGCACCAACCGTAAAAAATCTTATAAAGCCGAGTAAAATAGAGTCGAGTCGTAAAATTAAGTATAAATATTAATTGTATTTCTAATTTAACATTGTATTAATTTTGCTTCTGATAAGGCGTTACCTTAGTGACTGGCGCTTGAATAAATACCTTATCATTGCTTGTTATTAATTAAGAATATCTAATACTTATTTCGATACTCCTCGACAACATTTTAGCAAAAGGAATTAAACCGAGACGGGCCACGGCTTGATCGGAGTGACACCCGTTACCAGATTTACTTAATAGTTTAATTTCTCAGATAACTTTCTATTGAATTTCCAAGCTAATTATTATCATTATTTATTTATTTATTGTTTACAGATTTCTAAGGTTATTTGAAGTTTGGTGAACGAATTTCCTCTGATTGTAAAGACCGAACGGACAAAAATTCATTGTTATCGGTGCCATGAAAGCAAACAATCGCCGCGACTTGATTAGGCAGGAGATAAAAAAACGTCTAAAAAGTATAAAAAAAGTGGACGATAGACGGAAAGAATTTTGTTGGTTAATTGGACGTTGGTCCACAAGAAGAACAAATTCCATGCGAGGAATTCTAATGGAGTTGCAAAACTGTAAAAGCCTATTTCCCGGAAGAAAAAAAAACACCAATTATTTATTTAAATTCGCATTGGAAGAACACAATTGGAAAATGATACAATTTTTGGAAGAGAGCAAGATAAAAATTCACGAGTTTCGATTCAAAAATGGTCAATCGGCCCTACATTATTTGTCCGAATTAGATGGAACCAGACACAGAAACCAATACGCACCCGCCGGAACCATGAACTTGATAAAACGTTTTGTCAAGAATTGCAAAAAAAATTACCGCGATCAACACGGTTTTACCTACTTTCACGGAGCTTGCTTGGCAGGCGATGTTGCTACGGTATTACGATTCATACGTCGTGGCGTGGACGTCAATCTCAACTCGTACAAATGTTCGCCGTTGCATATCGCCGTGCATTACAAACGTAAGCGTATCGTGCAAATTTTGCTGAAGCACGGAGCCAACCCAAATCAACGGGACCACGAGCTTTCGACTCCTCTGCACGCCCTCTCGTGGCTAAGTATATGCGAATGCTATTCTAGCGCCGAGTTTTGCGATTGGAAGGAACCGGTCGATTCTTTGGTGAAAATTCTCCTGAAGTACGGGGCGGATATAGAGGCAAAAAATCGCTTGGGGGATACGCCTCTTCAATTCGCGGTATCGCGTTTTTGCGTGGATGTCGTGAGGTTGCTTCTGAAGCACGGAGCACGCCTGGAGAGTTTGAATAACGATAGGATGTTCAGCCAGAAATTCCAATCGATCGAATTGAAAAACTATGCTCTGACTTATAACATTCTCGAGGTGATGCAATTATTGCAGTCGGCTGGCTATAAAATGGACGTTTACACTCGATTTAAAATGATGAAGTGTTGGATGCGAGCCCGGGGAGATGATATTGACTATCTTATCCCGGAAATGGATGGTAGATTATGTAGTTTTTGATATTATGTAAAACGTTTGAAACACACATGATTGATTATTATTATTTTTTTTTTTTGCAGTAAGTAAACGTGAAAAATTGCTATTTGTCAGAATTTTGCAGAAGCTATTCATTCATTTTAAGTATGGCTTCTATATAAAAAAGGAAGCAGTGAATTACTTAAAACAACTATGTAATAAATTGGTATCGAGAATACCACTATTTTGGGCTGAGTATAACCCTTACCACGATCGAGACTTTATGCTCGAATGGGCGAATATAATTGAAGATTGGAAAAAAATTTTACTATACCAGGACGTCTCACTCTATCAAATTTCTAAAATGAGTCACAGAGAAGGTTACTCGATTTTGAAAAAAATTAAGAATTGGAATTTTCCAGCAAATCTCAGCTTATTCCACGGATTTGCTTGTATCAATGTAAAAAGGCACTTGGCAAATATTTTGATAAGATCACAGTTGGAATTGTTGGTAGCCGATCTGTTCATGACCGATTTTTATAATTTAAATCTACCGTATACTGCCTGTCGAATAATTGCTGAAAAAATGAGTGATGAAGATCTATTCCGTTTGTGCGAACGAACAAGCGAAGAACATCTAGAATATTCATTGACAATAAGACGCAGTATTCGTCTGTGCGGCCGGCGCCCAATTTACCCAAATGTTGGTGGAATTATCAAAAACAAAAATTAAACTTATTTTTTAAATCTATTTATTTGGATGAATCGTTGATACCAACAGGCATAAAAAAATAATAAAAAATATTGCACTACGAGCCTTGGCCTACAGCTAGCAAGTAAAAACACCAATCTAAAAACTTTTGTATTCATTTAATCACAACCATATTTTATTTAAAAATGTTTACACTTAAAAAAATTTTTAACAATTTAGTTACAGTGCAATAGTATCTTGGGCAACTAGTCCCAATCATCGACTAGTTCCATTAAAATTCTATAGTCAAATTTTAAAATTTTGATTGAACATTAATGATTTAATATTGATTAAGGATTTGCTTCAATTAAAAAAAAAATTAACGGAAATTCAATCAGCTTTAAAACCTGCCTCCGTCACTATATGATATGGCGAGTTCCTTAATCTGTAAATCCGCAAGTGGCAAAGTCAAAATAATTTTATAAGTCAAAGCATGGCTTTAAAACAAATATTTGTGACTTCATTTTGTAAACTAGTTGTGTTACCTATAAGGAAATTTCTTCCTCAATTTTTTTAATTGAATAACGTTGCTGGTAACAAATCCGTCGTAATTGATTCATTTCTAAGTTTTAGCATTAACAATGCCATCCTTTTCAACAATAGCATTATTAAACTCAAAACACGTTTTTAACATTTGTTTTGTTTTATGGAGCGATTTATTTTTATGCTGCATTCATAGTGGTCCATTTCGTTGGCTTAAAATCGGGATTGTCGGAATTCGCCATTCTTTCGAAAATGCAACACTCCAATCGATAATCAAAATTTTTAGGAAAATGTGTTAGTTATCGATAAACAATTACACTATCGTGCATGATCGCGATTGCTGGTGTTTAGAAAAGTTGAATTGGAAGCAATCGCGCACACGCATAAATCTTTTGAAATTTTTCATACAGCACAATGTTCAAGTTAATAAGTTATTTAAAAGCATATTATGACTTCTTATAGAACTAATTGATACGAGCACGAATGTACTGTTGATTAGTGTAAATTTTCTTTGCTGATTAAATTGACGAAATGATTATGATTAGATACATGATTTTGTTTGTCTGTTTAAGATTTTAGGTATTTTTCTCGAACCTATACCGTTTGATCAACAAGGATTTAATTTGAATTTTTGACAATAATATTTAAAGCTTTATCCGATCAAAAGCAGTATCGCAATAGTCATGATCAACGATCGATTTCTCGATGCATACATTTCTACGGAAATAGCACGAAAATTCTACGGAATTTCTACGTAAAGCCCGCTTGGTTTGGCAAGTGTGGCTGAGACGCGTTCCTCACACATATGCTGTACAGCGATACCGAGGAGCGCGTGTCGCGCAGGTACGGCAAGCCAGGTAAATGAGCTGTGGCTGCGCGCTTTTATTTACATGTACAAGTATATAATATGTTTAGCGAGATGAGTAGTGTTATCGGAGTTCAAGAGTAATGAAATTTACTTTTTCTTTCACAAATTATATGAATTTATAGTAACTTATTACATAATAATATAAATCAATATACAGCGTTCGGTTAAAATCGCAAATTTCACGTAATACTAAAAATGGTCAATTAACAATTATTTCATTACATTACAGAGATCCTTAGATGTCTTACAATATTTATCTTCAAATCGAAAAGCATGTGCATGAAATAGCTTTTGTACAATAAAAAGCGCTAAAAATAAGATTATACGACTTTTTCTCCACTTCATACATACAGGAGTATGCTAAGTCCTACCTTACACTTAACTATATTGGGAGCTTTTTTCAAATAAAAACTTCAAGCTCCCTCATTCTTTCAATAAAAAAAACTGTGCACTACAGAGTTATCTTACGCTATTAATCGCAAAGCTTATCGTTACATAGATAGTTGAAGCACAACTTCTGTTCTTGTCATTAAAATTTCTCGTTCAAATGCATAAAGTTTCGTTTTAAAATCAATACCAAAAACGAACAATACACATCTGATCCATACAAAAAAAATCAAGCTCTAAGAGATAGAGATAAACTATTTCTAGTTTCTAACATTGACGTAGACCTATAGATTTGAGCTTGGTTCGTTTTGGGGATCCAGTTTGGCCGCGAACAACAATATTCTACGGAACTTCAAAACTTCCTTCTCCAAATCGTCAACTTTCTTTTTCAACAAACGATGTTTCTGTTCAAGTTCGACCAGTTGTTGAGCCATTTCCATTTCCCTAGCCTTTTTATTCATACGCGATTTGCGCGACGATTCGTTATTTTTCTCGCGCGTTTCTCTGTACACATCAACCACGTCGTTTCCATCATCGTCACGAGATTCACTGATCGATTTGTCATTTCGCCTCTTGTTCTTGGCTGGTCTAGTGGAGTTGGTTGTAGTGCTGCTCGACACCGACAGGTCGCATTGTCCGACGTTGCGCAACTGTCGATCGTTGCTGATCGGTCGCAACGGCGACGACGTCCCGGTGGAAGTTGAAGGTAACGGGTCCATAGAATATTCGACCTTAGGTCTAAGTGATGTATTTTCAACGCTCGGGGGTGAAACGACCGGTTCATACGTATTAGCGGATACAGCTATTTGTGCAGCTACAGAATCTTCGACTGAAAATTGCGGCATACTGCCGCAAAGATCAGTGACCCGTGACGAATTGGTCGATATACTGTCCTCCGGAAGCCGCATTGCTACTTCCTGAATTTTAAAATATTTTTAAATCATTTGAATTGTCAATATTTGAAATAATCGTGGTATAAATTGAAACTTACGTTAAACAGAGAAGCAATGTCCAATTCTGCAAATTCAGAATCGAATGTATCGAGCGACTGTTGACTTAAATCCAAGTTGTAATACGGTTGTTCTTGATTGTTACTATTGCTTTGAGATAAAATCACTGGATATGGAGGATGGCCAATTTGATACGGATTGAGTTGCTGCGGGCGTGGCGCTGGCCGGGGTATCGGCGGCACTTTAAACTCAGTTTGCAGTCCTAAACGGTTTGTCTCTGTGCCCTTTGCATTGAGCGTGAATTTTTCATTAGTTAAAGTAGGCGTTACTGCTCCCGGTATAATTGCTGTCGTTGATTCAATAGTGGCGTTCCCTTCATTCAACGTACCTGAAATTTAAAAATGATTAGTTATTTTCTACGTAAATTATGCAAAGCATGTCTCTGGCACACAATAACAAATCAATTAAATAAGTGATATTGTAATGAGTAGCAATAAATGAAGTAATTATAATCACAACTTCAATACTATTCAGTACATAATTCGGAATTTGAATTGTGCAAAAGTAATCTTTAAAATGCGCTATATTATGATTACAGTGGAACCTGTTGAATTCGAAACTCTGAGGACCAGGCCGTCATTTCGAGATAACCAGGTTTTCGAATTAAAAGTTTACGAAATAAAAAGGGCTTGTAATAAAAAGTCTCGGAATTTCGAATTAAAAAAGAGATCATCAGATAACGTACCAGTAATCACTAAATTATCATCGACATTTACTGATGAACTTCCTCTAATCATTTCTACTTTTTCTTCGAGGCTTAATGTTTCGTATTTCGCATTCATTTTGTCAAAGAAGTTTTCCAGACAAATTCAAAACTGAGACTAACGCTTAAATCACGACAATACTTTCACTTTCACTAAACGTTGTTTATATTTTAAATCATTATTGCTATATTTTTGAGTTTAACTCTGTTTACATTTTGTATGTGTATTCAAAATAAAGTATTAATGAATGATTTCTAAACTATAATATTTTTATTTCGAAAAAATTGTATTAAAAACCTTGCAAAATTCGAAAAAATTCAGAAAAAATTTTTCTAAATAAGCAGGGTTTCGTTCGAAATAAAAAGGTTGTTTTAACATTGTTTTAAATGGGAGCTGGCCGGGACCGGTACCTTTCTTCGAGTTAACCAGGTTTTCGAAATAAAGAGTTTCGAATTAAACAGGTTCCACTATATATCAATACATATACCAATATCTGCTTTTATCAATAATGATAAAAACAATTTGAGATCATGAATATTGATTTAATAAACATTTTCATGCGTTAACCTATAAGGGGAATAATTAATAATTGAATTCGGCTGCTCGCTTGTTTATTACCACGTGGATTATGGACAATATGTCGATTATGGACAAAATGTCGATTATAGCGATATTGCCGATTATCTCGAAAAATTCGGTGATCGTGAAAATGTCAGTAGTCGGGAAAATGTCGACTATTACGAAAATGTCATTTTTCGCAAAAAAATCAACAATTGAATAAGCTGAGATTTGGTGGAAATGTTCAATTCTTAATTTTTTTCAAAATCAAGTAACCTTCTCTGTGTTCTCTATCTTTTTAAAAATTTGATAGAGTGAGACGTGCTTCTCGATAAAGGTCGAACTCGAATGAGCGTCATAAGAGCGCAGAGCTTCCCTCGACGGCTCGAGAATAGCACATAAAGTGTATATAGAACGTATTTTATACACAGTGTGGCATGGCAGTGCGTGTCTGTGCATCTGTGTATGTGTGCCCATGCAGCCTCTTTGGAATGCGCGACTCATTAAAATTGCAACTAGCACTGCCGCTGCTGCCGCTGTGCGCGCGAACGCCAAAGAACTGATTACACTTGGACTTTCCCGTAGCACACACACACACAGACAGCTACTGCCAAGCCACCGCACGAGAATATTTATACATGCATATACAGCTTCAAAGCTAGGCCTCAGATCGCGCTTCGAGTCTTTTAATTTTCTTCTTTTTTTTTTCATTCAGATCGATTCGAATGCACATTGCAAAAGTCAATGAATGTATACGCGTATTCTCAGGCTGTGATGCGCGTAGTACAACGCGGCGCGTATACAACCGCGAGCGCCGCGAGATCAGTGAATGATTCGTAAAATGCATCGCGATCGACGTTCCTTTTCCACTGATTATTGCTTCTCATATATATATGTGCTACGCGTACAAATGCCTCAACACATGCCAATGCGCACACGCGTATGCGCTCAAAGTCGAAAAAAAAAAGAAAAGTAAAGCATAATAAGTGAGCTCGCGTTCGCGTAACGCTTCGACCTCGAAAACAGACACTGCACTGCTCGCTTTACATTACATTATTATAATGCAATATATGATATATAAATGCACTTAATCATAGGCTCTGTATTGTGACCTGTGCGTGCGCGCAATTATATGCGCACCTATTTAATAAGAACAAAGTCATTATACGAACTTGGTAAATACGCTAGTGTGCGCACGTGTTGCATTTCTTTCCGCGTTTTACATTTTGCCGAAGCTGGACGCTATGCGCGATCGCACGCGATGCTAACGTAAAATACAAAAATAATTTAAAAATGTACTGAATTCTGCGACAAAGGAACAGACAAATAAATGTTGTTGAACTTTGCTTGTGCAAAGTTCAATAAGATTGGTGATATTCTTCGCCTTCTGTTTTTTCTGCTGTCATTCATTGTAAAATTATAATTCAATCTTTAAAGTGGAAGACACTTCCATAAATAATAACGAATCCATAACAACGAAGAGTTGCCTTTATGTCACACGATTTATTGTATTAAATTATTTCTATCTATATCAGCACTCTTTATTTATTACAGAGATCTTAATTTTCTTTTATGATACTTTATGATACTACAGAGCGCCGATTCCCAACGACTGACTATTTCGCGCACGATTCCTCCGCTGAGTCATTGGGCACGTAAAAACCATTTTGATGTCCGAAAATCCACGTACTGCTCCTGTACTTGACAACGTTGGATTTTTATTGTAACTATTTTTACCGAAGTCATCAAATCACACGATTTTATAGGTGAAAATTGACAATGTTATAATAAATAGCCAATACTTAAAGGTGTTCCCGCTAATTGACGCACACTGAATTTCGCCGTGCGTGAAGAGTAAGTATCAGAGTAATGAAACTTTTAATCTTCTTGTTTTAGCATGTGATTTTTTGTAGATGACTGACGATATATCATTATTCATATAACTTGATGCACGCGGGGTATAGGGTGAATTGTTTGTATTCGAAGAAAAAAATTTCATGTTCATGTTCAAATAATCAAATCATTTAATGCATGAAATTATAATACATTATAAAAAGCTTGTAAAAAAATACAGTTACACTATACAGAAGAACAACGTATAATTAAATGAACATCTTAGTCTATTATTGTGTTAGTATGAAGAGATACATTTAAAACAATACTTCAGAACACATAAAGTTAAAATAAAAATTAAACGTATACTTCGGGACGAGCAAACTCTCATAAATTCCACAATCGACTTCTGCCCACTCAAAGATAAAAATTTAGTTTACTTTATTATCATACCTCGATAATTCCGATCGTCGATAATGCGATCGTAGTCGTGAATCATAGCGTACGAGGAAGTAAATCTCGTAACGGCGCTTCCACGAGCTATTCTCGACCGAAAGTGAAATGCCTCGTCCCGAAGTAAACATAGCCTATAATGTTGCGCGTCGATCTGTATGCAATTATCGCAGATTCTGCGGATGCCTACATAATTATCGGCTACTTCGCGTCGCGTATAATACAAATAAAATGAACTGCGTCGATCGAAGCCTTAATCATCGAAATTATCACGTTATCGCTTTTCATAAAATTTCAGATTATTTTTCAACCGTTGCGACTAGGTGTAAACTATTTTTTGGATTTGAAAATTAAGAATCGCCTTCGATTTCGCTATCTTCGGTTTCAATATTCATGAAACTATCATCCCCTTCGCTATCGCTTTCGCTATCCCATTCGCTATCGCTTTCGCTATCCCCTTCGCCATCGCCTTCGCTTTTTTTCTGAGAATCGTCCGATGACGATGATGCCTGTGATGAGGCAGGCATTTCTGATATTTGGCACCTGTGACGCGACTCCATGTGTTCTTGGACCAGCGCTAAATTCTTGAATATTCTCATGCAATGGCTGCACCTATACGTATTTATGTCCTGATATGTCAGACGTTTTGGAGTGCAGTTTGTATGTATTACAGGTGCTACAGGTACTACAGGTGTAGGATTGGCGAGCATTTTTGTAATTGATATTACTGAACTTCCGAGTTACAATAAATTTTCTATAATTTTGGCTGAAATTATATAGAAATTGTATTAATGAAAAATTATTTTATTAGCCAAGATACACGTTTAATACACGCAAAAAAAGATATGTTTCAAAAAGTAAGTGAGTTCTAAGAATTAAATCAAACGTTAATTAATTTTATAAATTTAGTAACTTCTTTTCAATGAATGCGTTTAAATACAAAATCGAATAAAGTAAAAAAAAAGAAGTTATACACTCACTAAAAATGTTGGTTAATCGTGAAAAGCGAGTATTCAATGAAATTACAAAAAAACACTAGTAGGCTATATAAGGCTATACCAAATATTCAATGAAATACTAAATTTTATAACGTGTGTAAGATGAATTCACGTGTGTAAATCCAAGAGTCTCTATTATGTCCGTATTTATTATTATTTATTCTGAGTCGTCTGCTTCTGCCTGATAAAATTTCAGTCACGTTTATTGTAACTGGACTTTAAAAGTAAACTTTTTGAACTATTATTTTCTCATTGGTTTGGGCGAATGACACGATCGAGTTTACAATTTTAATAACAATCAGAGGTGAACGCATACAATTCAATAATTACGATATCAACTCGATAATATTTACTTACTTGGAGAAAGTGCGATGAGCCTATGTGGCAGTAACGGCCCGGGTCAAACTGTGCGTTCGCTCGTGTTTTTAGTACTGCGGTGGCGCTCAGTCGTATGATTTTGGAAACTCAGCTAATATCTAGAATTACATCGAGAAATTTCAAAATCTATTCGGGCCTCGAAAACAGCTGTTCATTTCGAAATTTTCGGAACTCAGACGTCAGAGCGTCACCAGTACTTTTCGCCATAAGAATACAAGCGTAGAGTACGCCCCAGACCTACCTGCTATGTGATAATCTTAAAAATGAACAAAAAAGACAGATTGATTAAATGTGAATTTTTTTACTTTGGTCCTAAAGGGCCAAGCATATCCACTCAGTCGGTATTAGGTAGAATCATCTTAAAACTTTGTCATTGCTTTCAAGAGACTCATACGATTATGAATTTTTCCTTCGTTTTACGTAATTGAATTATTGAATTAAATTAAATTAAATTTATTGTTGTATTTTGATTTTCATTACCTCTATAAACTAGATATGTACAAAAAAGTTAATTTAAATAAACTTATCAGGCGTTTCAGCCCAAGTGTCCTAGCGCGATGGCCGCACGGCATTTTAGGCGAAATTGCTTAATTTCTATCTCGCTGTAAAACCCCCTAAACGCACTTTAAAAAAATATGTGACATATGATTTCGATTGGAAATTTTCTCAGCTTTCCGATAGTGAAGTCGGATTTTTAAAAATTTTTCATTTTCCACGGAAAATTTTAAAAATAAACTTTTAACATTAAATATCTCAAAAAACGCATTTTTAAGATTTTTTAAAGTAGTCTCAATCGAAAACTAAGGAAATTTCCCATCGAAATACATATTTTTCAGAGAGTACATTTTATTTTTACTAGCTGAAATACAGCGATGAACGTGTAAAAACGCGACTTTTCGGCCCGCGCGGCAGCTGTTTCGGCGCGCAGTACCCCGCGCGGCGCAAAATCTCACGTTTTTACACGTTCATCGCTGTATTTCAGCTAGTGAAAATAAAATGTACTCTCTGAAAAATGCGTTTTTTGAGATATTTAATGTTAAAAGTTTAGCAATTTCGCCTAAAATGACGTACGGCCGCCGCGCTAGGACACTTGGGCTGAAACTCCTCTTATAAGACATTCCCGTGAAAACAAGACTATTGGCATAATTGTATAAACCTCTTAAATTTAATTAGAAAGTTTGAAGACGATTAATTCATTGTTTATTGAGAAAAATGAGGACAAGATCATTTGTTACTGAATACCAACTGAGTGGAAGCTCCCGACCCTTAAGGCTTCTTTTTTTTAGACTTTTAAAAATATATTTATTCGTACTCGTTCCTTATGATAGAGTTGAATCGTAAATATTTACATTGAAAGTGTAAAACTTGATAAATATTATCATTTTGGTATAAAATGAAAAGGTTTATTATTGCACTTTAAAGAAGGCACTTCGTTACTACAGTTTAAAAATTTTTTTTAATTTTAAAAAGCGTCGTTATTTGAGATGAGTAGTCGGATTAAAACCATCAAAATGTTTTAGTCAAAGTATAATAACAGCAATACAGACATTTTCAGCATTAATAATAACTTAATGATCAAAACATGGACGTTTAATTGTTTTCAAATTTTAGATAAGTTTTCAACCTCTTTGAATACGACAATACCACTTTAAGCATCCTAAACTAGATGGCGAGTATAAATATCGGTAAATCTGCAAGTGTCAAAATGAAAGTAAGTGTATATAAATCAAAGCATGGTTTTTGAAAACATAATAATGGGTTTCTGTCGTTTCCCTTCTGTCTAAAGCTAACCTGATAACAAATTTTCATAACAATACAGCGTTGTACATAAATTTCTTATTCGTTATTAAAAATAAATCACATCAGAGATTCGCCGAAATCCCAGCAGCGTGGATCTTCGCGTCGGATTTGCGCAGAGCCTCCGTCAGCCGTTTACCGAGCTCGACGTCGACTTTGCCGAAACTGCGCAGGGCGCGCTCCTGAATGAAGGCCGAGGCGTTCTTCAGGTGATCGGCGATGTTGCGCACGAGACGCGATTTCGCCCCGTCGTCGAGGACTTTGCGCCAGAACAGTGTCGCTTGGCCGTAATCGTCCTCGTTGATGGGATCGTAACGATCGGCCTCGCCGCTCGCGTGAAAGCTCGGCGATCGCACGGCCGGGCACTCCTGCGGCCCGTTGAAGCTGTTCGGGAAGTAGTTCGGGGCGCCGTCCTGATTGTTTAAGTTCATCAATCCGTCGCGTTGATAATTGATCACGAATTGCTCCTGGTAAATTTCGGATAAAAGGGATAAAACTCGAATGATATTTCTAGAGTTATTTCTATACTTCGTGTATGATTATTTATACCTTGTAAGGGCAATTGACCGGCAGCTGCTGATAGTTGGGGCCCAGTCGATGGCGATGCGTGTCACCGTAAGAAAAAAGACGACCTTGCAAAAGTTTGTCGGGACTCGGCTCGATTCCGGGTACCAAGTTAGCTGGGTCAAAAGCCACCGATTCGACATCGCTGAAGTAGTTATCAGGATTTTTATTGAGGGTTAATTTACCCACGGGCATGAGTGGATATTCTTTGTGAGGCCACACCTATAATTAGAAAAAAAAAGGATGATAAAGACGCAATTAAATTTATCCGAATGTTTGTACCTTCGTTACGTCAAAAGGATTCCATCTGAATGATTCGGCTTGTTTTTGTGTCATGACTTGAATATAAAACGTCCAGGACGGATATTTACCAGTTGCAATGGCATTGTACAAATCTCGAATAGAATAATCGGGATCATTAGCTCCTATCTGTTTAGCTTTGTCTGGTTCAAAATTTTTTATCCCTTGATCCGTCTAACTCAAAATTGATTTTCTTTATCAAACTTATTCTGCTTTTTAGAAAAATTAAATAATGATCAAAAGAAGCACCTTGAAATGGAATTTGCACCAAATAGTCTCCTTTTGTTCGTTGACTAGTTTGAAGGTGTGAGATCCGTAGCCGTGCATAAATCGATAGCCATCCGGTATTCCTCGATCGCTGAATAAGATCAGAACTTGATGAGTCGACTCGGGGCGTAAAGTTAAAAAATCCCAGAACATATCGGCATCCTGCGATCATAATTATCATCAATTAATTATAAAAAGTTCTTGTTTATAGGACAGCCGTTTCGAATTTGAAATTCGACCTTCAAGTGAGTGGCGGGGTTCCTTTTCTGCGTGTGTATGAAACTGGGAAACATCAGAGGATCCTTGACGAAAAATATCGGCGTGTTGTTACCGACCATATCCCAAACCCCTTCTTCCGTATAAAATTTGATAGCGAAGCCGCGTGGATCTCTGCGGGCGAAAAACGTCGTTGAAGACTCATTCTATAATCTAAGTATTGTTGAAACTATATTCACCTCGAAGTATCGGCTGAACCACTTTCTCCGCTGACTTGGGAAAATCGTGCTACCAGCGGAGTCTTCTTTCCAATTTTGGAAAATAACTTGGCTCTCGTGTACTTCGTGATGTCGTGGGTCACCTCGAAGTAACCGAACGCACCTTTGAACGAGATTACAAAAATTTACACGAGCAGTGCTCAATTAATCGAGTTGCTGTACTGTTTAAATGCAGCTAATGACATTACATACCTGCTCCTTTGGCATGGATGACGCGCTCGGGTATTCTTTCGCGATCGAAATGAGAGGTTTCATCGATCAAAACGAAGTCTTGAAGCAGAATAGGCCCTCTGGGACCAACGGTGAGACTCGACTGCTTATTAGCAATCGGAACTCCATTACCGGTTAAAACGAGTGCACCGGGCTGCAAAAAATAGTAACGAGTAATTTCTACCGTACACTGTGATAGAAATGCATAATATCAAAAATGACCTTATCTACAAAAAATGGGCATTTGAAATGTTTTAAATTATCTCATACCACTAATTGGCTTGTTTTTGGCGATTTTTCTATTGCAATTATGTTACAAATATATAGAAATTTTATAATACCGGCCAACTTATGTACGGGCTTTATGCCTCCTGTAAGTCATTTGCTGTGCACTGTTTGCGCATGCAAAAGTTTTTTTGGTAAATAAATAATAATAATAATAATAATAATAATAATAATAATATTGGGCATGTTTTTAATGCCCTGAAAATGACAATTGAACTGTTTTTAAAAATGTATATCAGTTTTCAATCACTTGAAATACGATAATACAACTTTAAACCCTCACCACTAGATGGCTTATATCTTTATCTATAAATCTGCAAGTGGCAAAGTCAAAATAATTGTATAATAAGTTTAAGCACAATTTTGAAAAAAACGTAATTGTATGTGCAGAAATTTTTTTATACTAAAGATAATGTTATTAAGTTCAAAGTGACTAATTCGATTGGACGTTTTAAATTTCAAATATGAAAAAAAAAACTAGTGAAAGTCTTTTTAGATGGTACTTTGCTTGAATTTCAAACAGTCAAAATATGGTCAAATATGGTGATTTTTTTTATTAAAAAATTAAATGAGAATATTGTCGAATAACTAACCTTTGTTCTTTTTTTGTACTCATTGAGTTGTTCTGCTGCTGGATCCCGGGGCATATTTAATTGACAAGATCAAACTATTGTTAAGGAGAGACGCACAATGAGTGACACAAAATTGCGCAGTTCTTCGAAAATCTGGCCTCTCGTAAGTACCTACTATGTATAACTGTGATAAGCATAAATAACAGAATTACTTTTTATTTTTTTTATTTTAAACAAGCACAAGCTACAGCTGATTATACAGCTCGGCAATGTCAAAGTACATGCAGCGTTGCATCAAAAATACCAATCAAATAACTCGTTGACGCAGATACCCATTGCAAAAGTTTTTCTAACTAATGAATGCATTTTTTAATTGAATTTACTGTGCTTTTTTTAATTCTTGTAGCTCTTTCGGAAATTAATAATTTGTTAGGATTACGCATCGACTGTTATACGTGACAACATCTCCACAATCTACTGTCAACAGTCAGTAAGTTTTGAAGTAATTTTTCTGTTAGGCAATAAGTTCAGAAAGATAAAAAATGAATCATCAATAGTAATTACGTAATGCAATTCTTGAATAATTATGTAAAACAATTGAACATTAAGAACTATGGTATCTACCTAGTCGACAAATTTTCAATTATGATGAAATGATTTATTCTTTTATGACCGCTATAAAATTGTATACACTACGCGTTGCTCGGAAGAGGTAAATAAGTACGCAATAAACAAAATATAAAAAAAGCTTACAATTTCATAAAAGTATTACTAGTTTGTAAATTGATTGCCCACTCGGCTCAATCTATTATGTGTAGCTGGATGGTGCTGAGGAGGGTTTGCATTCACTCTTTTACACAATTAAAAATATTTCTTGAAAAATCGCAAAAATTCCAAATACAGTATGTATATTCGCAAAAGTACACGTAAAAAATTTGCAAGTCTAGAAAAACTGCACAATTAGAGTAGCGACGCGTGTTTGGCAAGATTCGAAAAGTCACAGAGAATTTGCTCCTTTTTTGCAAGATGTTTTATACCCGTTGACTCTCATCCCCGCCTAGGCATAATTACTCAATACCTTCTAAGGGGGTGGTGTGACCAGTTGAAATACTTAATTGTTTTCCCGCATGTGTCGATCTCGACACATGCCATTTACACTTGCTGCTGCCGTTGACCTCGGGTTGCTCGTTTTTGATCGAGCCGCTGACGTTGAGTTCTTTTATCGCTTTTCCCTCGATTAAATAATTCATATTTATCATGTAATTACACCTTGAACAAACGATTATACCCTCTCATCGTGAAAACTCTAGATATAAAATTAAAACTGTAAATGTCCGTCTTAATGAATCCAAAATCTTATTCATTTTTCTCGAGCAGATCGCATTCGAGTGTCAATCCAGCGAAGAGGCTTCAGTTTCATCGTTTTGCCCTCTTACGTACATTTTATGCGATTCACCGAAATCCGCAATCGGTCTTGCAGCAAACGCACACATTCGCGTATAAATGCACGATTTATCGCCGCTCGAAACGCATTTTACTAGTTGCGGTGCAGTTGCTTTTTACAGCGCAACTATGCGCGGTATACATAATGTGCATTGAGCGTCGCGTCGCTCGAGAGGGTTAAACAACTTTTCCTATTTTTGACTCAAACGCACAGCAGCAGCAGCTACAGCTTTTACTTCGGAGCGAGGATAAGGCCTCTAGGAGCCATTCATGTGCGAGTTACGTATTACACGCTGCCGTACATAATACTGCCAAAATTTGCAATATAAGTACTCTCGCATAGAACAGGTGAATAATGGCTCGACGGCGTTTAAAAATTGAAAAAAAAAGGAGGAATTATGTAAGCCTCCGTGACTTATCTATTAATATTCATCGCGACTCGCGTGATTTTCCCCGGGTGTGTTCTTTTTACAAGGAAAAGATTAGCGCACGCTTTGTATGCAGAAAAGTAGACCGATTTTTTTTCAATTCGCATATACTTGGGCCCGTAACTTACGAGTGTTACGCGTATATAGTAAGAATTGAAAATAATTATGCGCACGTGGTCGAGAGCACGATGCAATATTTGTCAATATTCTATTATTGAGATTCAGTGCAAGTGACGCGGATGATCCGCTGTAATATAGGTGCGTGTCCGGGGGCCTCACGCTCGCTTTCTTTCTTTCGTGCGCTCGCGTACGATGATATATTAAATGAATAAATTATTCATCGGTTGGTCAACGTTTTGCGCTTGGTATAGTGTACAACGAAAGCCGTGGGCACGAGAGGATTCAACAAGTAGCTTTCGCAATTTTCTTTTTTTTCTCTCTCTTTTCTTTTTTCTTTTCTTTATTTTTCACAAAACGTAGTCGAAGTTATCAGTCGCGGGCGATAGCTGATGAATTTTGAACGAGTTGCCCCAGGTCAATGGATCATTTACGTAAAATAATGTTTTGTGCCGAGTGCCGGCGAGATGCATCGATGCTCAAGAGCGCGAAATCGCTTTCATCGCTCGCTTATTTAATTGCAACAAATTACTGCGCTACAACACGTGCGCTTGCGAATTATAATATTATTATTCTCATTCGTATGTATTCGTACATATTCGCGGCACGTTTAATTGACAAAAATTACTTTCACTCGTGGATTTTCCTCGGTAAATATTCGTGACTCGTGAAAATGGTTTTACTTTTATAAATAACTTTTCTAATTTACGGGGTATTATTTTCTATAGTGAATAACGTACTCGATCGACGGTACAAGAAGTTTCAAGCGGGGAATAATGCGAAAGCTTGGAGCTCATTATATATGTAAAAAAGATTAATCAAAAACGAAAAAAATTTGGACACAGTCTGAGTGGATAACTTCTTGCGCTCATCGATCATAACAATAAGACACATCTTTACATTAATAAAAACTAATCAAAACGCCAAAATCATTGAATATCATGTAATTATAAAATGCAACAACATATTTAATTAGCACTTTTGAAAATTTTTAGTGATTTCATGTAGCGAGATAATAGGTAAGTAAACGTCCTGCCCGGTGTATACAAAAATTCCGAGGCTTTCAAAGCTATTTGCCATCCCAAGACTCGCTAGCCCAGTCAATAGTATCTGTTGTCCGAATACCATTCATTCGTATGTAAACACGTGGCCTTGTACTGCAAAACAGAATCTATCGATGGAATTTTGTGGTGGCCCGACCAAGCCAGTGTCAAACTTGCGCGGACACAACTGAGAGGAGCTAAAAAATTTTCAACCTGACGACGATTTTTCGTTTATCAAATATAATAGATTAATTCCTGCAAGATCAGGTCTTATTGACACATTTTTCATACGGTGCCTATGGCACTGCATAATCTATTCGTTCACTATTGTATGAGAAAAATTAAATATTAAAAATAAATCATGCGGCATGCCTTTGGTTAGTTCTCAAGTTTCCGCTAAGCAGCGCTCTTGACGCCAGTCGAAGTTCTCGTCTGTCACAGTGCAGACAATTGATTGGAACAAAGGTTCCTTATCATCAGTTACAAAACGCACGTACAGCAATACGAGTCTCAATCTGTGCAACAGTTACAATTTGTGTATCAGTTGTAGTCAGAAAATTATCATTAATCGTTGCTTTATATCAATTTTTCAACATTTTGTGCTTGAAATAAAAGTTTCAAAAGAGAATTAGAGTACTTTTTTGTAATTTGTCCAGAATACGAAATGTCAAACGATAAGAAAATCATAGGTTATAGTGACATTAGTACAGAAAATTACGATTTTACTTGGGTGATCAGAAGCTATTTACTAATTTTGGAAAAAGGGCAAGGAAAAATAATCTCACCGATATTCAGTATCGGTAATGAGAATCAAACAAAATTTCAATTAAAATTAAAAAAACGAAAGGACACCATTTCCAACAGAGTGGCTTTGTATCTCCTTTGCGTAACGACAAAAGCAGAAATTACAAGCTCTTACAAGCTATCGATTTTCAAAGATGACGAAATTGTTCACTCTGTAATAGATAGTCAAACATTTCGTGAATCTTCTGTCAAAGAGATTTTTGACATCCAAACTTATGATATGAATAAATTCATATCATCCACAGGTACTATAACAATGCAATGTGAATTAATGATTGCCACGGGAAATACGCAAAACTTTTTAAACATTGAATCTGACAATACAAATAAAGTTTTGGTACTTAAATGCAATTTCAACTGGTTGTTTTTAAATAAGAATTTTAGCGATGTCATTTTAAAAACTGCATGTGGAAAGGAAATTCCTGCTCATACGGGCGTGCTTAGTATCGCGAGTTCAGTATTCAAAGACATGTTTAACCGTAATATGTTGGAAAACAAAAGTAAATCGGTGAATTTGATCGATGTCAGTTATGAAGCTGCAATTGAGTTGCTGCGTTACATCTACACAGGTGTTGTGAAGACCCAAGAATTTTCTCTGACTTCTGAACTTTTGGCGGCTGCAGACGAGTATCAAATTGAAGAATTGAAAAATGAGTGCGAAGAAATATTGAGCTCCAGTTTATCCATTGAAAATGCTGTCAAGGCTCTCAAAATTGCTGATAAGTGTAGCGTGAAACATTTGAAAAAGGAAGCAGTTGATTTTATCAAACGTAATATAAGCGGACCATTGGACTATGATGATATAAGTAATTTGATTCTTGGTAAAGCGCGATCAGTTGAAGAATAATGTTAAAACTAGTAGACATTCAATCTTTCATATTTTAGTTTACTCATAATTGTTTTGTTTCAATTTGAATTTATAAACGTTCTGCTACAATTTATCATCATAAAAAATCTCAATTAAACTACCCATCACAGAGATACGAAGTAATAGATATGCAAGATTTGTGAGCTCAAATTTGTCTCCGCTATTTATACTTCAAAACAATTTGCTCCGTCAAGTAACATAACCTATTTTTTTGTAAAAAAGTACTAATCTGTACAAGTGTCATTTGTAATGTAATAATTTATAATGAGTAATAAGATAATAAAATACCTATTTCTATGGATTATGCGATTAGTTTGAAAAATTTATCGTTCAAAAAAATTTGCATTTCTAATGTAAATAAAAAAATACGAAACATGGTAACGACAATAATAATAAATAATATCTCAATTAGAAGACTTGTGTGATTGAATATTCTTGATTATATTCCCCTTGAGAAAAAGCATTCTCTTTCATTGAACTTTATGCTGTTTTTAGATTCATTGACATTCTCTATATATTTTGAAGTCCTTTAATTTTTCATAAACAATAGCTACTAACATATAAATATAATAAGCACGAAATAGTTGAATGTAATATAATAATAAAAAAAAAGTAATCGAGATTCCCAGACGTAACATTTCAATTTCTGAATTTGCAAATTGTTTACGTGATACGCAATGCAATCCAATGTTTATTTATTTAGTATAGTTTCATAAGCGCGATCAAGACGATAAGGACGTTTGGTAGTCACATCGAATTAATAAAGCACTATAGGAAGCTTGATTCTCTGAACTGAAAATTTTATTTAGATCATATTGTAAAATACTTCAACAGGGTAGTGTTGAAAGTATGTTGTCGTATTTTTATAATTCGACTGTTGTATTTGTATTCGTGTATGTGAGTGTAACTCGATGTTGAAATAAAGCCATGGGTACGTTTGTGTATCTGTCAGTATTGATAGAACCGTGATTATTCTCGGACGTCTCACACATCAAATTGTTATAGGAATTTAATCTATTTTAAATATTATATTTGTAGTATTCATCAAATATCCAATAAATTCTAAAATATTATTTCATCAGTATCTGTTCGTTTGGTGCAAGAAAAAATGTTGGCCAATGGTATTGAAATGGATACAGCATATTTTGTATGGGATGCGAGAGCAATTATTAAATTACAAGAATATTTAATAGCCAACAACATTAAAAAAGAAAACTTGGAAATTACCACAACTATAGCAGATATGCTGCGTACGATAGTGGGGCACTCTTTGGACGAAGATCCTATTACACTTGAATTATTAGAAAATTTCAAGGAAGCGATTCTTAAGTTTAAAATTAATCGTTTGAAGAACATTAAACTGTATCAAATAAATCATATCATATTGAAAGTCGCTTGCGTGGAACATCTCCTATACCCCAACAAAGATAATGAAGAATATAAAAAGATATACAGTTGTGACGAACAAAAAGTGACCGAAGTATATAATAAATTGCTTGATCTTCCAGAAGACAACATACCCGACGATGAGATCGTGTATGCGGCTAAATGTATTTTTAATTGCGATGTACTTGTAGATGATAATGACTGCTTGGAAACTATAAGATTATATTTGAGAGGAGTTGATATCGATTCCAGAGAGTTAAAATATATTAAAGAT
>CACVKI010140125.1:0-12685 GCA_902732785.1 Trichogramma evanescens | reverse complement strand
GCGCGAAAACCTAATCGAATGTCGGATGCCGCGAGGAAAATTAATACTCGATCCAAGATTTATATCCGAGAGAAAGTCTAGATTTTTTCGATGTACAGTCGTTGTTTCGTTTCAAACTGATATAATCGTCATTAGGGATAGGTAATTTTATGTTTGTTCTTCATTATGCTCTACAAGATACGATCCTGCACTGTGCAAGGGGAATTCGATAGCCTAATTCCTATAGGGAACCGTATTGAAAACTTGAAAACGAGGCCTTGAATTCAATCTAATATTTGAGATGTATACGATTTTCTAAAGTATACCGATTTGCAAAAGTTAAATGAATCGCTGCATCGATCTCGTACGTGTTATATCCTACGACCAAGCTGAAAACAAAACTCGGGTAATATGATGTCGAATAGATAACGCACGTACATTAATCTGTGCTGCTGCTGTTTTTTGCACCTTCATAGACTAAGCTTCATGATAGACTCGAAAACGAGATTTTGAACCAAGCACCGTGAAGTAATTTGGCTAAATTTTTTGATTTTTGAGTTTACCTCTGAAAATTTTAATGAAAAAAGTTTTGACTAAAAACTTTTTTACTTTTTATTTATTACGTATTATATTATGTACACGTTAGCACATCTAGACGCTCTCAAATGCGGGTATACTACAATACTGTTATGCACACGTGAACTTGAACCGAAGTAACTACTAAATGTAGCAAAGAAAGGGAGAAAGATCGAGGTACGCGCATCGCACGAGATTGCGCTAATTTTTCGCGCTCGCGCGCGCAACAAACGCCATAACGAGTTCAATTATGTGCCCATATACAGCTCTAGTACACAAACACACACACATACACACGCACATGTGCAGAGAGAGAAGCGGAAACTAATCTCAAGTGTGCACATCGCACGACTGCTCTTATTTTTATCATTTTTATTTACCCGTTGTCGTTGTTTTTTTTTTTCGTATTTTTTCGTTCGAATGCAATAAATCACTCTTATTACGTGTATCACGCATAAGAGCGATAATGAAACACAAGATTACGCGCGAGAGAATTCGGAGCGAGGCTCTCTGGGTTAAAAAGTCGAGATTTTTTCAAGCGCAGTGCGTTGCCAGTCGTTGTAAGCGCGAGCGGCACGGTGAGAAATATACATAAAGAGATATCCTTGACATTGCATTCGTCGGCGCTCGCTCGAGTAATGTAGCGCCTCGCATTGCTCACGACGACATGTGCTATGTAGCAGTGCGCATATACGTGTGCGCGAGCGCCACGCACAATAATATCGCGCGCATATATCTCGACGAGAGCGCCGACGAAACAGTTATGTATGCCCATTACCACCGAGGCATATACACATAAGAGTAGGCACGCACACACACACACACATACACACACACTTAGGTGCGATTATGATAATAATTATCGCAACGCGCGAGCTGCAGTTTAAAGGCCAATATACGTATATAGTGTCCGCAGTAGCTGCAGCGAAGGGAAATAGGATTTCCTTTTGATAAATTCATTCAATGACGATTGCAGTGTGTCGTGCCCTCGATTAATTTATTTGACTCATTATCTACGTTTCAATTTATTCAAGCTCATTCCCGATCGCGAATTAGAAAAACAATTGCCGCGTAGCTTTTGGAAAACGCCATGAAACAAAATTTAATTATCCCTTGAAACATGCGAGTCAAACTCTCAAAAACGCGATTCACCCCGGTCAGTCGCTGTGGGTTGCGCGCGGAAGCTTCGAGATGCAGCGGGGGAAATGAAGAGAAAAAAAATTGCCTCGATGCGGTTTATAATTAAAGCCATAAATCGACGAGATCGTTACATTTGTGGGTATATAGCGCGCGCGCGTCGGATTGCCGATTTTCTACGTCGAGCGAGCGAATGAAAAATGTTGCAATCAAATTCAATCGACGTTTTGTGTATATATGCGCGAGCGAGAGCAGGTTCGACGAGCGATCGTTACATCAACTCCTCGTCATACGCGTAGCGCAAACACATCCGATGGATACGCGAACGAACGAGCGAACGAATGCGTGGTATATATGGGTATAACGATCGAATCAATTAAAGTCAACGATTACGACTTAGACCAGCATCCGATCGTATTAAGCCTTGCTGTACATGGACGGCGCCGGGCTGCTTCTGCGAGTATCGGTAAGAGCTGTATCGAGCGCGCCGCGGCGCAGTATCGAGAAGGACGCGCACGGAGCAAAAATTTGCCGTGGAATTTATATTATACGTATCGAAACTGCACAGCGGATTTTCCGAGTGAAAAGTCGCGCGCCGTTAAGCACGCATTTATATATTTAATTATTGTACGCGGAAAAAGGAAGAGGAGATGAATGCAAAATACCCGCATATGGATCCTGCGCGACAGGCATCGAGCTTTTGAATTATTCCAGTTACAAATCGGCAAAATATCGACTTCGCCAAAGAATTCGAGGAACGAAAAATTTTCTTACCCGCGCAGTATTTTCAAAGCATCTATCTATCTTCATACACGTTCACTTCTCCTCATAGCTGTATAAAAAAGCCAACTAATAACATAATTCTCAATCGTCGGATGGATTGCGATGCGCTCGCTGCACGAGAAGCGCATCGATCTTTCGTCTTCCATACTGACGCAACTCATATAATGAATATCCCATATTTTCCGAATTGGGCAATGTTAATGAAAAATTAGACATCCCGCGTATCTGCACGCATACACACACACGTGTACGCGGAAAAATTTTGTTTTCATCGGGATACCAATCCCCGTATAATTCATACACATGCCTCGCGCACTATAGCGCAACGAAAAAAAAAAAATTCGTGTAAATATAGAGCGAGGAATGATTTATGCCGCTTATGCCGCTGCGCAGGCTTTTACTCTCGAATTAGCTGCTTCTTGCGCACATACACGCACACACATGCACTCACGAATGTATGAATATATACGTTGTATTATATCGTATACATACGCATGCGAGAATCCGATGCAAGTGCATTGCACCTATTATCCTCCTCATGCGGAGCTGAGCTCCATATATACTATTCGCCAGTCACGTTTTTCTCGCGAAGGAAAGTCGTATATATACATGAACGCAGAGAGAGAGAGAGATACATTACGACATAATGACATCCAAAAGCGATCGAAGAAAATTTATATACACATATGTCCTGCCTGCGAACTTTCGATTTCCAATGCGCGCGGCTAATATTACGCCGAGTGTGGTGCGCGTTAACCAGTGCTCGCAAAGCCCGCGCATAGTTATACACTTAAATAGGCGAGAAAAAGTAATTAAACGGCCTCCGGAAAAAAAATGTCCGTTTCTGTGCGAGCGATCATTACGGACGTTAACCCGCTCGATCGCGAGCGCGAAAGGATAAGTGAAAGATTCGGCGAAGAGCCGAGGAATCTGTATAATATGATGTATGTAATACGCGTGACGCGGCGCGCTCCTATTTCTCGCGAAAAAAGCGATATTTCACTTGTTTTATTCCCTACATATGCAATTGCGACAGGTGTTTCTTTGTATTTATACGCGTTTATGTGTGCTGCGCATGTGTGTAGTAATGCTAAATCGTCGTAAATAGTTGGTGAAAGGTATGTGGTACCCTCGATCGAGTATAAATGTATCGGCGCCTATACTCGTGTTCGAGCTCCGTGCACACACTCATATAATACATATTTTGTTTAACGGCGCCGTAAATGAATTAATCGATTGCAATTAGGATTCAATTCGAATCATCGAGGCTCCGGTACGCGTGCAATGCGTGAGACGCAGCTACATAATATACAGCATTCGTGCATACATGTAAACCTTTATAATATACGTTTATAACGATTACGATGTATATTGATAAAGTGAGGCTAGCGAGAGCCAAGAAATTTACGCTAAGTGATCTTGAAACATCGCTTCGGGTGTGCGCGCGCATGTTTAATTAATTTACCGCGCGTCTATGTGAGCCAGGCGCACACGTACACAGACACGAACAGCAGCTGCAATAAATGTTAAATTACGATTTTTCGCGAGCTTCTGCCTTCGAGATGAATGTATAATGAGCGCGTGGAAAGCATAAAATCGATTGCGAGCGCGTGTGAAAATGTTATCGAATTCGTAATGTGTAACTTTGATTGTGCATCCGAGTTGAAATTCGTTGTATGGGACGAAGTGATCGGTAAAATATCTCGCGTGAGTTTGCAGCTTATGGCGTCGAATCATCGATCCTTCATATCGTAATAAACCTCGCCATTAATTCGCTGCGATTATTGGAATAACTTTAATACGTACACCAACAAACACGTCGATGCGGAGTGCAAAAATTTAATTACACGCAGGAGTTGCGCAAACGAGCAGATGCACGCGTGTGTTGCAGCGACAGTTTTCGATCCGCGTGCATCTTACGATAATATGATGTAATCGAGATTCAGCTGCGGGGCGATGGTCTTTTTTTTTTTTACTGCGTGCATATTTAAATGCTGCGTTTTGCGAAAGTACTTAAATACTTTTCCTCGGCTGAGATACGACGTTCTATATCATATTCGCCGTAATACACTGTGCGAGGATAATCTATGGCTCGCGAGGCACGAAGAAAACAAATATTCTAAACAAACGTCAATATTTATGTAACTAATGTTGAGCTTTGTAAGAGAGCCGCGCATTACCAGCGATTAAGTGAAAGTCGGGAGTAAAATTACAAGAAGACAGCAATAACAAAAAAAAGACGGAAAAAAGAAAAGAAAAGAAAGATTGTATGCAGAGGCTGAAAAATCCATAAAAAACTGCTTTGACTTCTCCGGATGTGATACGCGCCGTTTATGTATTCAACTTACTTTCTCCGGTCAATGATACTTTGCTGCGATTTAAAAATTCCGAAATAACTGCGGTGCGAGTATCGACTGGACCATCTTCGCGTTGGACGGATGAATTAATTTGTGATTTTGAAATTCCAAACCTCGGTTTCTTAAATTTTCGCGCTTTGACGTGCGAATTTCATATATCAATCATTATTTTCGATGATTCGAGCACAAGTGATGAATCAAGAATGTAAAAGTTAATTTTTCAAATGACGTCGTGGTGATTAATTATTGTAACTTTCGACAAACTTTACAATATAATTTTGGTCAAAAAATGACATCGATCGTACATGTTAACCCAAATTAATTGTATAAAATAGTAATAAATTTTGTCTTTTAAAAATAATGAACAATTATTCGTCAAATTTTTTACCATCGCGTAGCTGCCCGATAAAGCTCGACTAACATTTTTCCACAAAATAACACTTTTGGCGAAACTTAGCAAGATTCTCGTTCGTGATATAAGTGTGATCGAACTAAAATACTATCGCTTGCATGATAGTATGGATGTTGAGAAATGCCCTGCTGTGTTCGTATGAATGTTAAAATAAACGAATGATTTGATGATAATAATAAAATTTTAATTTTTTCATTGAAATAATGAATTTCTCATTGTGAAAAAGTAAATACTACTTTTTTTTCGAGGTAAAGTGAATATTAGAAGGGAGTAAAATGAATTGATGTAAAAATAGTTGAAATATTTTGGCTACAAGTAATATAATGTACGTATAGAAATTTTGTTTCTTTTATGGAGAAATATTATAAAAGATATTCAATCACACTTGTCTTCAAGTTGAAATACTACCGCTTATAATAGTCAATAGATATTTACATATAAAATATAAATATCTATATTTCAAAAACATCGTATAATCAATAATGCAAAAAGACATTTTCGGTTTAATCAATGGATTTGAATTTAAAGTTTAATGGAAAATTTATAATTAAAATTAAATTAAATAATGCATCAAATGGATAAAGTGAACTTTGACTTTATTAATTTTCGATTTGAAATTTTGAATTTTTCGATTAGATCGACAATTCTAAAATTCGGATCATAGAAATAACAAACATTTAAGTAAAATACGTACATAAAAAAAATTATTTAATTACTTTGAAACTGATAGCATTTTACCGAGAAGCATATTGCTTATTTCATCATAGTCCAATGAACTGTTTATATTACGTTTAACTAAATTCACTGCTTCTTTTTTCAAATACTTCGCGCTATACATATTAGCAATGTTTAGCATTTCATAAACATTTTTAGTTGATAAGTTGGAGCACAATTGTTGTTCACACTTATTTTTTAAATCTTGAAGTTGATACTTGTCAGCGGCTGCCAAAAGGTTAATTGTCAAGGAAGTCTCGTCGTTTGCAACACTACCTGTGTAAATATAACGTAGCATTTCAACTGCAGTTTCATGACTAACATCCGTCATGTCAACTAATTGGTTTTGGTTTTCTATCATATCATGTGTAAACATGGCTTTGAATACTGGACTGACAGCAACGAGTATTAATCTGTGCGCTGGGATTTCTTCGCCAGATTCAGTTCGCAGCTTAACATCACTCCATTTTTTATCAAGAAATGCCCAATCGAATTTTATTTTCGGTATTGTGTCTTTGTTGTCATTAGCTATTGATGTGGAGTCCATGCATGAACTTGTATTTCCTCTGGATAATGTTAAATTACATTCAATTTTCGTTACATTTTCGTACCAAAAATAGCCGCTGTTTACCTGGCTATTTATTATTTTGTTTGTTGTATCGGCTTCAAGAATTGTTATTGTACCAGAAGAACAGGTTATATTGGATCTTCCACCTATATTAATGCTAATTTGATAGTGACATCTGATCTCGTTTAATATGTTTTTGGTGCATAAATATAAACTTCTGATTGATACAGGATTTTTCGTTGCATTTGGTTCTATTTTTTCAGCGATCAATCGGAAGTAAAATTTTTTATCGCACGCAGCACTGAATATCGGTGATTCTAAACTTTCACCTTCTTTCAAATTTATATATTTGATATTGTTAATTGTCCACGTAAATTTACAGTCTTCTCTATCAATGCTTGTAGAGCCTGACATTACATTGACGTTTGACATTTTACACTGATTTAATACTTTGTAGTTTTTTTGGAACTTCGATCACACTCACACACAAAGAAATTGATATGTAGCGACGAAAACCAGCTGACTACGGCTGTACAAGTCAAGACTCGTATTGTTAATTGTTAATGTTCTAAAACTGATGAGAGGGAACTTTTGTTTACAAAAATTGCCTGTGTCACGACTCACAACGGTCAGAAGTTGCTGCGAGTGGCGATCTTTAAGTGGTGTCGTAAGCGTCGCTTAGCGGAGAACTAGGGAAACTTTAGTGACGATTTAAAGTAGTGATTTGTTTCTTCGATTTAATTCAGAAATATTAAATTTTTTATGGATTTACTTGAACGATGTCGATGAAATATTTTTCATATTTAATTTTTTTTATATAATTTTAAACGAGTAGATTCTACGACTTCGTCGATATTGTATTTAGTGCACCAATAAAAAATATGTCATCAAACCCTGAACTTCCAGCTAATAAATAGTTGCGGCAAAATCATTGTTGGACTGAAGAACTTCGAGCTTCTAGCTCCTTCCAGTAGAATAGACACGAGTTTGAGACTGGCTTTTTTAAACCCCGATGTAAATCAGAAGTCAACATTTTAGGGGCTTAGGTCTTTAGTTTCAATTAAATAAATTACTGAAATTCTGAAAAATACCGATAAAATTAAGTGTAAAATGGAGACTAAAAATTAGTTAATAGTTGATTTTTGATGCATTGCCCGATAAAACCGGACAAAAAAATTCGAAAGATGCCCATAAATCATCTGAAATATTTTGAAGGATAAATGATACAAATTCTTTAATTGAGAAATTATGGATTATTATTTTCAATTGATACAAATGAAAATTTTACAATATGAATGAAATATAAGTCTTTATGTACATACGGAATATACATCGTATCGTCATTAAGAACAATAAGTCGTTTCTGGTTTATATATAATTTAAAATTCCTTTTAAATCGTTATCAAATTGAATAATGTAAATAATGCTTGAAGTACACTAATTTTGGTCCTAACTACAATAAGTATTGTACTTTTAAGTATAAGTCAATAATACATAAATTTATGTACAATAAACGAATGAAAAATTGTAAAATCATGAAATTATTTTGAAACTATTTTCTTTTTACCAAGAATCATTTTGCTTATTTCACCAAATTCTAATGGTTCGTTAATACAAAGTTTAACAAAATCCTCTGCGTTTTTTTTCAAATAGTCCGCTCCATATGTATCAGAAATTTCAAGCATTTTGAAAGCATTTTCGATAGATAAGATGGAGCTCAATTGTTCTTCGCACTTATTTTTTAGCTCTTCGAGTTGATATTTTTCAGCGGCTGCCAAAAGATCAGTGGTCAAGTAAATTTCGTTGTTTGCAATAACCCCCGTGTAGATGTATCGCAGCATCTCAACTGCAGCTTCATGGCTAATATCGATCATGTCAATTATTTTACTTTGTTTTTCCAGCATATCATGGCTAAACATGGCTTTGAATACTGGACTGGCAGTTGCGAGCATGAGTCTATGTGCTGGAATTTCCTTTCCACAGGTAGTTCTTAGTTTGACATCGCTTAAATATTCTTTGAGAAATATCGAGTCGAATTTTTGTTTTGGTATCTGGTGTTTATTGTCACCAACTATAAATTTAGAATCTAGGAATGACGTTGAATTTCCAGAGGATAATGTTAGTTTGCATTGGATAGTTGTGATATTTCCATATTTAAACAATGATTGGTCGTGATCGCCTCTTATTAATTGTATGCCTGTAGTAGCATTATTTGCCTCGATAATTGTCGTACCTGAAGTACCCGAGTGACAATTTTTTCCATCCACAATAACGGATAGGTCATAGTCACATCTGATCTTGCTCACTATGTTTTGGCAATCTAGATATAAACTTGTAACTAAATACCTATATAATTTTCGTCCATATGCTACTGGTATAGTTTTAGCCATCAATCGGAAATAAAATTTTTTGTTGCATTCGGCACTAAACATCGGTGATTTCAAACTTTCACCGTCTTTCAAATCTTTATATTTGATATTTTCAATTGTCCATTCAAATTCGCAATCTTCTCGGTCAATCCGCGTTCGACCTGAGATTTTATTGACTTTTGACATCTTACACTGAATAAATCACTTCGATCACACGCGTAGACTTTTAAGCAATTGATCATCTGGCGACAACAACTTGTCGACTATGACTGAACGTTGTAAAAGTCAAGAATAGTGTCGCTACGTAAGCGTTCTAAAACTGACCAAATGAACCGTTTGTTTTACTTTTAATCAAGTGTCTACAGGGCTTTGATCACACGCACGTATACAGAGAAATTGATATCTAGCGACGACAACTAACTGACTACGACTGTACAAGTGAAGACTCGCAATGTTGATTTATTTCTTCGGTTTAATTAAGAGAAATAACATTTTGGACTGTTCTACTTGACAGAAGTTATAATATGCTTTTTAAACTTAATTTTTTCCATACCATGGCAAATGACCATAGATTTTACGGTACCGGGAAACTGCATTTAGTGCATCACTGAAAGCTATGTCAGCAAGACTTGCGAACCTGCTGCAATCAAATCGTCATCGAGCTAGAAAACTTCGAGCCTTTCCAGGAACGTAGAAACGGGCTTGACACTGGCTTTGTCAGGCTGCCTAAAAAATCTGTTAAATTCGTAGGGTCAAACTTCGCGACCTTAGGTTTTTGGTTCTTATTGTTTCAATTATTTTCTATAATTAGCACGATTTGCATGATTGTATGAAGGTTATATAATAAAACGAATGATTTAAGAAAGTTTTGAAAATATTGATAAAGTTTTTATTACGATCTGAGATACAATAACATCATAATGTTAATAAATTGAGGTGAATAGCAAGATTATTTACAAGTACGATAGAAACTTGAAAATGTAATCAAATTAGCTCGAAAATTTTTTTGAAAAAAATTGTTCCATACTAAGAATCATATTACCTAAATCATCTGAATTCGAAGGTCCGATAATATGCAATTTTATAAAATCCGTCGCTATTTTTTTCAAACTTTTAATGTCATATTTATCGGCAACTTTTAGAATTTCCAAAGCATTTTCAGTAGATAAATTAGAGTTCAATAATTCTTCACACTTATTTTTCAATTCATTTACTTGATACTTGTCAGCAGCTGCCAAAAGATCAATTACCAAGGAGACTTCACGAGTTTCAACGCCACCTGTGTAGATGTATCTCAGCAACTCAACTGCAGTTTCATAACTAATATCAATTATATCAACTGACTGACTTTTGTTTTCTAACATGTCATGGCTGAACATGGCTTTGAATACTGGACTGGCAGTGGCGAGCATTAACCTATGCGCCGGTATTTCTTTTCCACATGCAGTCCGTAGCACAACATCACTAAATTTTTTATCTAGAAAAATCCAGTCGAAGTTTAGTTTAAGATTCATCTCTTTAATGTTATTGGTTATTTATGTAAGTTCTTATCACTCACTATTGTTGAAATGAGGAAGTGTACACGATGTTGGTGAGCCAAAAAAGAAAACTTTATTATTTTGCACAAATTATTGGTTATTGGTTATTGATTCGGGGTCTAAAAGCATTTTATTTCCCCTTGATAATATTACTCTGCAATTAATAGTCGTTATACCCCAAGAGCAAAACATGGGGTTGGACCAATCTGTTACAGTTAAAAGAATAGTGTTATCTTTATTTGCTTCAAAAGTCGCAGTTTTTTCAAAAAAATCATTATACTTTTTTTCATTTACGACAACTGATTGCCGGATATAACAATAGAACTGGCTCACTACGTTTTTGCTTAATAGGTATAATCTTTTTACCTGTGAACTTCTCTTTTCATTTGTCCATTCTTGGGCTAATCTAAAAAAAAATTGTTCACCGCATTTTGTACTAAATATCTGTGACTCTAAATATTTTTCTTTTTTCCATGGTATTAATTTGATATCTTCAATTGTCCATGTAAATATGTAATCTTCTTTATCAATTTTTGTATGACATTTAGCTTTATTAACGGTTGACATTGTACACGCACAAACTATAGGGCATTAGATATTACTTTCACAACAATTCACTGACTACGACTGATCGTTGTTCGATCAGCAGATAAGGTACTGTTAACTTGTCAGGTTAGGTCACAGCGGAGAAGCATCGGGGGACGTACTCAGGTATATAATATATATTGAGAGTTAGTGCTACCAACCTTTGATAACAAGAATGTATGAGACTTAAAAGATTGTTACAAAAAAACTAATTGACAGTGTTTAATAAAAATTAGTTCTCAAGGGACTGAATATATATTAGGAACTCTATCAGAAGACTCTATCAGAAACATCTCGGCTATACCCCCATGAATTTTTTATAATTCTCATCGTTATGAATGACCAACACTTAAGTTTACAATGTTGCAGCCGTGCGTGCTCCATAAGAAGTCAAGTTAATTTTGCAATTTTTCCGAAGAATTAAAAAAAAATTATAATAACACGTTGAAAAATTATGAGAAATATAGAGTTTCCTAGCATAGTGAAGAGTAATATTATTTCGTTTTTAATTTCTAAAGTAGGCCAATGCCACTGCAATTTTTTTTGGTTTTTTTTTTCATTAAATTCTCGTCATTTTAAAAACATTGTTTATAATTTTTACATTATTTTTCTGTCGAAATTGTTTCTTCTGATTATAAAAAAATTTAGTATTCTTAAAATTATCGTTAAAATTTATAATTCGTGCTCGGGAGAAGTTTGAATTGGATATTTGCGCTAATAATATCTGGTTAGCGGAGTAACAATGAGTAAATCTATGGTTCACTGGTTATTCATACGGCTGATGAAGGACCTTGATTAACCGATGACACATCTGGGCTAGGTGAACCCTGGAGTTTTAGTCGATCAGACTCTAGCTCGTTTGCCCGCTTGCGCACGTATATTATACTATTACTGAAAATTAAATATAATTTTAGATAATAAAATTTAATTTACCATTTTCAAAAATTTACTTACATTTCTTTAATTATTTGATCTTTAATATATTTTAACTCTCTGGAATCGATATCAACTCCTCTCAAATATAATCTTATAGTTTCCAAGCAGTCATTATCATCTACAAGTACATCGCAATTAAAAATACATTTAGCCGCATACACGATCTCATCGTCGGGTATGTTGTCTTCTGGAAGATCAAGCAATTTATTATATACTTCGGTCACTTTTTGTTCGTCACAACTGTATATCTTTTTATATTCTTCATTATCTTTGTTGGGGTATAGGAGATGTTCCACGCAAGCGACTTTCAATATGATATGATTTATTTGATACAGTTTAATGTTCTTCAAACGATTAATTTTAAACTTAAGAATCGCTTCCTTGAAATTTTCTAATAATTCAAGTGTAATAGGATCTTCGTCCAAAGAGTGCCCCACTATCGTACGCAGCATATCTGCTATAGTTGTGGTAATTTCCAAGTTTTCTTTTTTAATGTTGTTGGCTATTAAATATTCTTGTAATTTAATAATTGCTCTCGCATCCCATACAAAATATGCTGTATCCATTTCAATACCATTGGCCAACATTTTTTCTTGCACCAAACGAACAGATACTGATGAAATAATATTTTAGAATTTATTGGATATTTGATGAATACTACAAATATAATATTTAAAATAGATTAAATTCCTATAACAATTTGATGTGTGAGACGTCCGAGAATAATCACG